>QNGE01005315.1:30886-41392 GCA_008508345.1 Paragonimus westermani | reverse complement strand
CAGACGAAAAGCAGTTACACTCGTAGGATTGTATGTCGCACTACTGACCGCGTAGGAGTGCTTAGGCAGTGAGGCACGATCCTATGGGCATACAGCAGAACTATTTTTATAGTTGCGGCACTGTTCTCTTCCATATCAGGAAGAAGGGGGTTAGAAAAGTTACCCTCAAACAAAGAGCACTCCGATCGCCCAACGGTTGACCGTGACCGCCGGCGTATTATCCAATACGGTCGAAAAACACCAAATATCTCTCAAAAGCCCGATGTACCTTCGAGTACATCCGCTGCGCGCAACAGTGTTCAGAATCAGACCTTATTGTCTTATTCACTGCGCCCTCGGGCTAGGCAAGCCCCTCACTGCCAAGTGAGTCAGACTCTTGAGTCATTGGCTCCGGGTAGGGTTCCCCAAGAAAACCCTGTGCCCTGTTGTCTCGCAGGTCAGACTTTTGAATCAGAGGCTCGGGGTGGGGTCTCTCAAGTCAACTCCCTTCCGCGGCATAAACGATTGGGAAGTATCAGAAGTTATCGTTCTCTCGACAGTCAGACAAACTAGCTGTTCCCATGTACTTTTACACTCGCCGTGACCGGGAGGAAGACGATCACAGTTCATCCGATCTTATGCTACAGTAATCTGCTCTCTCTTTTCGCCTGAGTCTGACTAAAGTTGTATGAATGGTTTTCACAGAATGCCAGCGGACAGCGGAACCGAGCGTCATCGGAATTTGGTTAACTGTGTTCACTATTCAAAACAACTTCCGGATAAAGTGGTTGATCACGTTTGGTTAATTGAGTGGTGTTTTGATGGTAATACACCCCGTTGATTTAATTTCATGCTGACAACTCAAGCCGTTGGGAGAGACGGTTACACACAGATTTTACAGCGAATAAAAATGGTACTGATCGTGCCTTCACAAAAAGTACATTTTGCATGCCTCCCGCTATGAACCACGGTAGAACAGATCCCACAATGCGCACGTCAGCCCAAGATGATCTGAAGTGAATTGACCGTTTGATAAATTCCGTGTGTTGCTCTCTATAACGAAGTAACTGCTGTAACGTATTATTGTCGGTTTCCTCAGCCTTCGTTATAGCTGCGCAATATCTTACTGCAATGAAACACGGGCGTTTTTTTAACACATTTTTTCTCATTATGTCGTATTGCGCTTTCACTTGTTGCACCGCAGTGCGTTTGGTGTAATGTGTCAGCTGTGTTACTTGTAAGCGCTATTTCGGTTACCTGTACTGTTCACTTCATGGTGATTTCTCGCGGAATACAGCCCATCTCTAACGGTATTTGTTTTTCGAACACTTGCTGACCTACGTCTCCGGATGACCGTTATTAAGTTTGCACCCGTTGGCAGACATTCTGCAACCTATTAGTTAATGGCACTTGCATATTCAGCCCTGAGGCACACTCCTTAAGAGTATGATTTGGATTGTCGTTAGCCTTGCAGGTGATGAACAGTTTAATTAAGCGGAGCGTCTAACTTATGTGGAAGAGTTGTCAATGTTGTGAGTGTAGGCATAGTATCGACTATCATAAGCTACCACCTCGGAGCAATTCATAACCTTACTAAATGTGATAGTCACAAGTCTCCCAGCCCTTTGTCACCTGATCATCCAAATGTCTTCCGGTCGTGTCTAATTGTCAGAGCTGTTATATTGAAGACGGAACGAACACTTAATCGGTATGTGGAATATTTAACCTAGTCAGCTAGCTTTAAACACACTTTTATTGCCTTATTGGTGACTTGTTTTCTGTTCAGTTAATCTCGGCTACCGAGCATTGTGAATCTGACCCTTAGTCACCAACTAAGCGTATTTGGTTTAAAGAGACAAGTTTAGCTGAACTCCTTGATACGAAATCAACACGTTTTCCCCTGAGTATTGCAGCCACTCAAGGGTGGGTTCCTGGGACGATACGGCTTGTGGGCGAAGTGGCTGATCAGAATGACGGTCATTCGCAGCTGCGGACTTGTTATAATGAGAACTTCGGTGTGTTTTCTTAAAACGAACTAGCTATATGTAGCATCAAATCACTCAGTGGGAAAGTAGAAACTGTGAGACCTTTGAGTTTTGTCATTATTGTTTTGGTGCCTTGGATTCGACATTGTTCAATTACGTCATATCTGTCCTTCTACTTGATCTTCGTGACGCAACAGCTTCACATCGTTTGACACGTCACAAATGACGTTGGTGGACAGCTATACTGTATGCTATTTTTATCGCCCCGAAGGCCTGGCTAGCTACATTGCAAGGAATGAAACTGTTTGTAGGTGGGGGACCTACTCGTAACAGTCAAAGTTAACCGAGAGTTAG
The DNA here is from genome assembly GCA_008508345.1 of Paragonimus westermani. Lineage (NCBI taxonomy): Eukaryota > Metazoa > Platyhelminthes > Trematoda > Plagiorchiida > Troglotrematidae > Paragonimus > Paragonimus westermani. Next base: position 39,074 of record QNGE01005315.1, on the reverse strand, counting down.
CCCAGTTTTGTGACACCTTCGTTTCATATGAATTGAACACCACCCACAATTGACCATAGCTGTCACATTCTGGTAGACTTTTTGGCCGGCCTCTTTCGAAAAGATGCACGGGACTCGAGTTTCGCTTTCAGTAAAGCTCGTCAATGGTGCATATCCTTGTCACGGCTGGGACTAGGACTCCGACCACGCTTCCGTGAGGCAACCGCATTGATTACTGCTCCACTGACCTCACATTGGGCACGACCGAATCATGTTTTGTGTTCCAGTATCCTCTCTAGTTCAGTAAAATTTTCGTAAGTTTGGTCATTTAGTCATTGTCACAACATCTTTTTAAGACCTTTGTTTGTATTAAAAACATTCACTTATATGATTTTCCTAAATCATAACCATTGTTGATCGATTCTTTTTCATGTACTTATTACAGCTTGTTTGCGTGATATTTGGCGTGTATTTTTGTTCAGGTTAACGGTGTTTCAACTTGCGGCGGCATAATTGTGGAAGTGTACACACCCTTCTGTACTGCTTGAACCCTCTTTCCATATAGCGCCTATTTGTAACCGCCCGTTGATTTTAGGTCAAACAGCGGCTTTTGCATCCCGGCGTGCATACGGAACAAATCCTAGTAGCTTACAGTTATCTGGTTCGAGCATTGCGCTTGGTGGATAAGTCCTACTTGGTTCAAGATGTTGTCTGTCGTCCGGTCGCCTTGTGCTTGCGTCAACGTGAAGATGCCGTACGGTGCATCGTCGATAAGTTGCTCTCGGCACCCGATTCGCAAGAAGACGAAGAGTCAGAGGCAAAAGCAGATAACTCTGGCGCTAATTCCACAGAATTGTATTCGGAATTGCTACTACGAAAGCCGCTTGAAGTGGAACCTGTTGATGGCGCTGAAGATAGTGATGCAGAAGTGGTGGCTGAAGGTACGTGGCTTTTGCATCTGTTTTGTTTTAGCCAACTTGGCCTCTAATGTGTTTAAAATAATAAATGTTAATACTGGACATCCACTCATCAAGAGAAACTTTGATGAGCGGCTTTGGTGTCAGGCGTGAAGCAACCGATTTATCCCCTAGTGCTGCTGACGTTAGTACACTTCATGCATGCCGCACTTTGTTGGCTCGGCAGATTAGTATCTCCGTCGAAATCTCCGACGTGTGCTTTCAGGCTGACGACACGCCTTTTGTTGCACAAACTCGTACCGGATTGTACAAGTTTTATCTATCAGGAAGTCCGATAGGTGTTAGGAGGTGCATCTCCTAAAGGGACAGGCAGGACGCTTCACGCCATTTCGATCGGCTGGCCCAGCTCGGATGGTATGGTCTTAGGCGGTGGCATGGTTCCGCTCAGTCAGTCAGGTTGCAGCCGTGCTGTCGAAAGCCTGTGCACTATCTGGATTGTCTAATGCCCCCTGTAGCGCGATTTGTTCTGACGCCGTGACTGCCATATGTGACTGTTTAATTTGTTCACTCTGTATCCATCGGCCATTTATAGTGATCGTTTTATCCTATAAATTTAGAGCTCCTGTTGCCTATTTTTGTCTCGCTCTTCCAATAAACGGTGTTGCCGGGTCTCTTCATATTTGTCGTTTTTAAGTCAAGCGACTGAGCGCGTAGCCAAGGCGACGGTCCAACAGGAAGTAGTGTTATTTATCCATTATCATAAGAACTCTCATAGTATTTACAATAGATTTTCGATTACTACTGCAACCAATCAAAGCTTCGGCTGGGAACTAAATTCACTCACATCTATTCAGGTTATTTTGCACAGTCTTATCCTACCCGTCTCATATTTCTTCAGCTTCCTGGGTGCCGTCTGGCAGAAAGGTGCATTCTCTTTGGGGCAAAGTCTTGTGTAGTATGCAAAACAGTGACAAATTTCTCCAATTGCAATCGATGTTACCATTGACATTGATCTTTTTCATAGCCTGGACATAGCATGTTCATGCTTCCGTGTGTGCTACAGATATACAGCTAACGCGGAGCTCAGTAAGGCACTTAGCATAACACATCATTGCATAAAAGACTGAGGCACTGGATTCAGCATGTCGCAAATCCTACACGTGCTGTCAATTATGATCCTGTACAACGTTTCACGGCCTGCCTAATCATAGAGCTTTCAGGTCCATTAATCCTCATTAGGGAGGCTCACCGTGACGCCATTTTTGTTGTGCTTCAGTGTATGCTAACTGAACTACTTTTTCTTGCTGACCCGAGGCTTCATAAATTTCTGCGAGTCATTCAATCTGGTACACAAGGCATGTGTCGTAGTCAAAGAAATCGTTGATGGACGATAACGTTTGAAACGGAGATATTCACAGTGTTACCCTCAGCTAACTGTTCACTATCATTCTGGTCTCCGCGAGAGGCTTGCAGTGGCGTCCGCCCAACTAGGTCAGGTTCGTTAACTTTGTAACTGATCATCCATGCTCGTCTGTTCACTTTAAAACTCGGGTCATGTTGCCATCTGTCGGTGGGCAGTTTGCTAGTTCGAACTTGAGCTTTGTTGAATAATTATCGTGTATTGTATTATTTACTGCTGCCGCATTACAGTATATGCCTTAATTCATCACCCTCCTGGTACCCTTCTACAATAAACACACATCGACTAAGTTTACGCTTTCAAGATTGCACTACCGGATGGTTGTTGAGGTGTGACGCGTTGATTGCGCACGTTCATCTTCCCTGTCCCTATGTTGGAACTTATCACGTATTCCCTGCTCATAGCTGCAAACATGTAACTGGCAGTCGCCGTTTTTTCCACTGAGCCGTCGTTGGTTGCATTGTTCACGGAGGAGCGAGAGATAAAAACTCAGGCCACAGAAGCTCTAGATTTATAGGACAAAGCGATTACCATAGATGATCGACAGACACGAAGCGAATGGAATGAGACGGGCATAAGTAACAGTCAGGGCGTCAGTGCAAATCACGTTACAGCGGGTGTCTGAAGGCGACGCGAGAAAAAACACTGACCAGATAGCGCACAGGTTTTCGACCGCACACCTGCAATCTGATTGGCTGAGTGGGTGCCATACCACCACCCCGGACCATAGCATCCGAGCTGGGCCGGCCGGTCGATGTGGTGTGGTGCGTCCTGACTGTCTCGTCAGGAGATGCGCCTCCTAACATTGGCCCAAAGGTCTATGCTTCGGAACCCCATTTACGTCCACTCAAAGGGAGCACATACTACTCCCGTCATTTGTCCCGAGTTGAGCCCTGACATCTCACTCTTGCCCTCTTCCGAATTTGATTTGTCTGCCCAACCGTTGTCTACGTTCAAACTGTTTTCGGGTATTACAACTAAGCCGTTGTCAGTCTTGCGTTTTTCGACGAAACAGTAGTAAGCTGTTTGCATCACTATCGTAAAATTAGTTGTCTCAACCTTCGCTTTTTTTTTAATCATCCTAAGACCCTGCTTTTGACGAGGACTTGCACACTGGCCTTGGAAACGGCGATTCACTCACCGGATTAGCTGGCTGGGGCAGCGATTGGCAACCTGATCCTGTGGAGGCCATGTACCAAGGTGGTTTGTGGCGACGTCGTATGGATTTGCTCAGTATGCTGGTCAGCATATACGGAAGTAAGAAAGCGTTTCTGGTTGAATATAAGCAGCTTCTGAGCCAAAGATTGTTGAAACAGCGTAGCTTTAATACAGCTCGGGAATTGCGTAATCTCGAGTTGCTGAAGCTCCGATTTGGTGAACAGAATCTCATTGAATGTGAGGTGAGTTCTCGGTCAACTAGAGAACTGGTACATACGTGTACTTCTATCAGTTATGATCTTGAGCTTAAACGTTTTGGCGGTCCACGAAGTGTAATCAGACTAGACAGTACATACGTTGATCATAGTTTTCCATCACACCGTTTCCATCACAGTTAATCAACAAAAAAGAAAGTGCTGCTTTACGCCTTTGTTATGATCATCCTATATGTTTTACTCGGTAAAACCCACATAATGTGGCAAACCTGTCATCTGTAGGCCTACAACTGTTTAGCATATACATAAGTACAGGTGATCGCTAAATGAATTAAAATTAATAACTAGGTAAGAAAGCCTTTCTGTAAACACATGCTAGTACATTCAAGTTCACAATAAATGTGTGTTTCGGGAACGAGAATTCGCTTCTACCCTGGCCACTACTTTTCCAGGGACACATTTTTTATTTTCACTGGGCACTTGGTGGTAGATCATTTTAAGGTTGATTTGAACGCAGGTCATGTTGCCCAGCTTGTAATCATAGTTGTTTGATAAGACTGGACACATGATATAATCGAGAAACCTATCTCTGTTTTTTTAGTTGCGTCTGTTGAGATTAAAAGGTGCATACTTCTAGTTTACTTGTCCGCCACAAAATTGTGCCCATAAACAACTGACTATCACTCTTTCCTTACCATCGGGAATTGAACTTCGGCCATTCCAATCATGAGGCAACCGTGTTAACCACTGCGCCATTGACCTCACATTAGGCACGACCGAATCATCAAATCTGAACGCTCAACCACTCTCGCTTGTGAGCAATGATCAGGTTGCCCGATCGTCTCGAGAGGAGACACAGTTACTGCCTGTTAACTCCAATCGATAACCCCGCGATTAGGACTTCCGAGACAGGTCGAGATCACAGAACTCATTAAACCTGCAAGGCGATATTTTAGATTACTGATGAGTAGTCGGGGATTTGGTTTATTTTCAAGTTGACCATCACTCACATTTGATCGCAGCGTTCGCATTCAGATAGACTTTCCAGCCAGCCTCTTTCGAAAAGAAGCACTAGACTCGAGTTTCGCTCTCATTAGAGCTCGTCAGTAGTGCATATCCTTGCCACGGCCGGGATTTGAACTCCGGACATTCCAATCATGAGGCAACCGTGTTAACCACTGCGCCATTGACCTCACATTAGGCACGACCGAATCATCAAATCTGAACGCTCAACCACTCTCGCTTGTGAGCAATGATCAGGTTGCCCGATCGTCTCGAGAGGAGACACAGTTACTGCCTGTTAACTCCAATCGATAACCCCGCGATTAGGACTTCCGAGACAGGTCGAGATCACAGAACTCATTAAACCTGCAAGGCGATATTTTAGATTACTGATGAGTAGTCGGGGATTTGGTTTATTTTCAGTGGTTAACACGGTTGCCTCATGATTGGAATGGCCGAAGTTCAAATCCCGGTCGTGGCAAGGATATGCACTACTGATGAGCTCTAATGCTTCTTTTCGAAAGAGGCTGACTGTAAAGTCTATCTGAATGCGAAGGCTGCGATCAAATGTGAGTGATGGTCAACTTGAAAATAAACCAAATCCCTGACTACTCATCAGTAATAAAAAATGAACAGTTAGATATTCGCCACTCCTAAAGGAGTGTTTATAAGATCATTTGAAAACCCTTGTAGCAAACACTATTTTTAAGTGAATACAATCCATGGTTTTGCCATTGAAGTGCAGTTCGTGCAATATCGCCCAACGGTAAGGTTTCAATCGATGTTTCTTTTGTTCTCTGTGCATAAGCACGCTGGGTTTGATATACTCTTAAACAAGGTTTGGAATGACCTTTTCCACTTCTTTTGAGTTGTTAATTTATGGTCGTTGGTGGTTGGCTACTTCTTGAGATGTCATCGACTCTTTTCCTTTACGGAACAAGCAAGCAACTTCAACATCGTTAGATCTGCGATCATCAGGACAGTTGTAGTAGCTTGTATTCCACGTGCAAATCGGGAACAGGCGGGCGAAGTTTCGGTAGACCTAGGTGTTGAGCGTGTGGTCAACGCAGTAGTCGGTACTCATTGGCTAGAGTGAGTCATGGGACTGGCGTGGCACAACACGTAGCGTTTCACATGTGAACGCTAACCATACATCTGAATGCCGCATCATTGAAATTCTATGTGGTTAAGTTGGCGTTTTCATTGCAGACGACGTAGTGAATACCAGCCCAAAGTTTTGCTCTGTTGACAAGGCAACTTCTTACTGTCACTTGGCTGATACATGCATAGTGGGCTGGTCTGTTTCCGTGGTGTCTGATAAAAAAACTTCGATCATTTGGTATCGTGTATACTTGCTGAACCCTCGCGATACAACGCGAATCCCTGTCTCACTCACAGTGGGTCATAGGGAGACGGACGGGCACGATTGAGCTATATGGCTCGTTTGGCCAGCCTTATTTCACCAAGGCCGGCGCTTAGGCTACCACCGTCACAGCTGCACTGAAACCGTTAACTAGTGTGTATGTGTATGTCGGTGCTTGCCTTGGCTTTTATCCTGCAGGCATTCGGCACACAAACTCCTCACTGTGATACTAGCTGGTGCTCAGTGTATTGGTTCCTGCTCTTCTGTGTTGAGACCTTGCTGTTCAAGGTGCTCGACAGGTCTCCGGAATGGAGCCGACTTTGTCGAACGCCCTTCTGTCTGCAATCCATCGGTATGATCTGGTATAGGTTATCTTAAAACTCGGCCGGGTTAGTTTGCTTGTCATAATTAACAGGTCATTTAACTTGAAGAAATATTTTCCCTCGCTGCGTCTATCTGGGTTATTCCGCTGAAACGGACCATTTTGGTGAAATCCTTTTTGTTCCAATCTACTAAGTTAAAATTTATTAAGGAGTGCGTGTTACTTAGGTATTGTCAAACGAAGTCTAACTTTCCGCCGGTCACACTAACGATCGTATGCATTGATTGAGTGACGACGGTAGATGTACTGTGCATTTTGTTTCAGTCCACTCCAATAGTTTCAATTGTTAACTTCGTTTTCAGGTAATGTTGAAGGATATTCGTGATTCCAAGCGCATTGCCGCTTTAGTTGCCGAAACTACGCAACAATCCACGTGTAGGTCAACCAGTGGTGGTGATCCACTTCTGAACTCCAAGGACCACGTAGGCGCTGCTACAACTATAGTGAACAGCACAATACCAACGACAACTTCCGCGCATCCACGAGTCCGACAACCAGAGGCGATCACAAATGAGAATTCAGCTCAGTCCAGCACCGCTTTTTTCCCTCTGTCCGCCTACATTTTATCCGTGCATTACTGGCCAGAGCTGCTGGATGATCGATTTAAGTTACCTGAAGGTCTGCGAAGCACTTTCGACGCTTATGAGCGGTATGTGTGAATGCTGTCCGTGCACCTAGTCATCTCTACCATCGAATTATCTTCCATGCTTAAGGGACTGAACTTTTTTCTCCACTATATAACCATGTTTACCTTCATTAACTTCATGGGTTTTCGTTCCAACGAAGCATTGTGTCCAAGTTTTGCTCGCATATGTATAAAACTGTTTGCTACCGTGCCACGATCAGATTTCTCAAGACGCTTTGACACCTCATTTCAAACGCCTGTCGTGCTGACAACCTTATGCAGAATGTCTCATATCGTCTGATTTTTTAGTTGGTGAAACATCTGCTAAATTTCAAAATCATCATCATCATACACAGCAATACATCAGTGGTTCACACTAATGCTTAACTGCCACACAACCATGAAGAAAAACAACCCCTATATAGAAAGAGAGAGGGGAAAAAGAAGCGGACGGGAAGGGACCTAACTACTGAAAATGACTACGTCCATATTCAAACATACAGCATCAAGGTGCCTACACCTTGCAAACAAACAACCGAGCTGCAAGTGAGAGTAAGGCCTCATCAGCGAGACAGCTTCCTTACGGCTTTCACTGCCCCGCGTCATTAAATGCACTCACTTCACAGACGACTCGGCCAAACAACGACAACATTCACGCCACTGAGCTCGATTAGCCGCCATCTCACCTAGAGTATCCAACCAACGACTCTGTGAGTCGCGAGGGCCCCAGCTCGGGAGACGAACACGACCCACGGCGGCCAACCCCTTGGTGAACGACTTCATTTCCCCACGCCCGGTCATTATCCGTCCACCTTACACCAGTCGGTCGCAGTGTCAGCGAACAGGGCTCGGTGTGGAAGACGACTAGCTGGCATCCTTAATATATGACTTAACCATCTAAGCCTGTGCAAACGTAGAGACTGGACAGAAGAACTAGTTTGGCAATCACTACCAAACACCCGATTTCCAACCTCTTCGTTACTTACACGCTGGTACCACCCGATACGGGCGAATGAACGCAGACATCGGTGATCAAATACTTGGAGACGGTTCACGTCTTCTACCCTGAGCGGCCAGGTTTCGCTGCCGTAAAGTAATACGGCCCTCACCGTTGTCTTATATACACG
>QNGE01005315.1:0-29002 GCA_008508345.1 Paragonimus westermani | reverse complement strand
TGGAGCATAAGCAGACACAACGAAAAGATTTTTGACGGTTTCGCGTCTAAAACCGACCCTAACAGAACGTGCCAAGCGGATAGCACAAAGTCTACTGTTAACAGGTATCCAATCTATCAATGCGGCCGCAGCCATCGTGCTGAAGACTATACTCACTCCAGCTTGACCCGTAACGGCGGCCGGCGAGTCATCTGAAGTGTATAACCAGTATCGGGTAGAAAGTGCAGGTGCTTTTTAATTCCATACGTTGACTACTGTCGTGGATTGTAGTCCCCGAAATACAGCAAATATCGATGTGCAACGAGTCTAACGTTTGTGTGAGAGCAGCCTGTTGACCTAGCTGTTTTAGAGTACAAACATTGCGTTCTAGGTCGAAGCACAGGACGAGGGAGGTCTGGGACTGAGTGGCGAGAGCTGGGACTTATCGGCACAGTGTTACTATGATTAATTATATCTGCTGTGGGACCTGCAGAGAAGTTATCAGAATTGGGGGTCGGGAGGGGCCTGAGAACTAAATTTGATAGGACAGTGAGGTAGGGGTCAGCAGTAGCATGTTCTCGCCTATCCACCCTGCTGTATGCAGCAGATAGGGCGACCCGGTTTATACTGCGCGACGGCCGATGCAGTATGGGATTGCTTATATGATGAGGATTGGTGGTTATGTGTGAGCTGACACACTGCGAGGACGCCCAGATCTAGACAGGAGAACGATTAGGGTTATTAAGCAAAGCCTTTGGCTCAAGAGCCTGTACCGCAAGGCATCGGGTGGGTGGTGGTGCACAAGAAATGGTACGTTTTTCGGGAAGAGATGCCAACCACCTTCCAACCCCCAACCTGGATGACCAGGAGAATGTGGTTTGTCAGATCTCTACCTGTTGGCCTGGCTGGTATGAGTAACTCTGTCCAGTTTAGCCCAAAAGGTAATCGAGATGCGCAAGCCGTCACACCACGTCAAGGTCCATTCTCACCGTGACGGAATATTGTTCTGGTCATTCTTTTCAACTACCTTGTATGTAATCCCCTTCTACCTTCTTTCATTGTTGGCGTGCTCCACACGAGACGTGCCTTCCTTATTCCGTTTGATTTACCAGGAATACGTGAGGGACTTGTGTGAACTCATTTTGACTTACCTGGTTAACCCTAATCAGTCCATTTGTGTGTATTTTCACTACTGTTGATGCCGATGGTGACAGCTATCCTACGTATTTGTTTCTTCGAAACCTTCTAATTGTCTTTCAACAGCACTGTATAATCTTCGATCAACTCTCATCATTCCTATACACTTGGGTCGAAGACGGTACGGTAGTCACAGCAGTGGTGGGTTTAGATCTTTCTACGGTTCACATTTCACAGATGTCTGTTTAAGAGCCGGTGATTATTAGTTCTCAAGGAGCGCGAACTATATTGAGATTAGTTGAATACTCGTGTTTTTTTTGTATCGTACATCCCGCGTTCGTGTGGCAGTCAGTATTCGTGAAGTGAATTCGTTATACCTGATCACTCGATGGACTATTTTAACTAGAATTAACAGTCAGACTGATTCTCGTAAAGTGAGCTTCACATCCTTGTACGTTACTTTCCATCCATTTCTTGGGACACCTTATAACGGGATATGTTGGGCGATACAGCTTACTCAAATCGATGACTGATCCTCAAGTGGTGAAATGACGCAGAATGGACGATCGGCGGTTTGTTGCAAACGTTATGTTAATGAACTCAGACGCTAATGGCGGATGAGTTGGACACTTTTGATCACTGATATATGTAGAACATGACTTTCGGACAGTGTGCCAGCTTACTAGCCCTTTGCTGAATTTTGGCTTTCCCTTTTCGTCAGTGGTAGCCGCGGTCTGTACAGGGTGCACTGCACACCCACTCAAAAGGTGAGTCGACATACTGGTCTTGTGTCCTTGGTAGGCTGCTAACTTGATGTTTCAGATGGTTCGCTGACTGATTGGGCCATTCCGAAAAGACCCTTTTTCATGACCCGTCCCCTTCTTTGGTCTAGGATACCGGAAAGTATCGCACCCTTACGAACATTCTTTTGTTTCGTTTGATGTACTGTATAAAATGTAGTATTTTTGTGGGATTTACTGTCTTATACACAGCCAATTTATTAACCTCTTTGTTGTTCGTGTCCCTTTCTTTTTCTCTTCGCTGCTTAGTGTGTTCCAACGTCTGAAGGGAAATCGCACACTACAGTGGATGCACAAACTCGGCTTAGTTAATCTGGATCTGGAGTTGGGTGACCGTAAAGTGCAGCTGGATGTAACTCCATTACAAGCCTCGATTGCACACCTGTTTACGAGAAAACGTGCATGGAGTTTGCGTGACCTTGCTCAGGTGAGTTCATTTCAGCTCGCCGTTAACATCTGTAGAGATTAGCAACTCATCAATAGCTCGAGTGGTTGCCTAACTATCACCCAGTCATCCTAATCCGGATAGTAGGGGACGGAACTTAATATATGCAAGCCCTGCCTCGGTTCGAACCGTTTGGCGGTATAGCGACATGAACTACCAAGGGTGACTGAAGTTGACGAGAACCGCCTTGGTCTTGGGAATACGTCTCTTTTTAGTTTCCTGTATTCTCCCCATTGCTGATGCACCCTTCTTCATTACACAAACTAGTATCTAGAAGCCGCAGGCATCTTAAAAAACCGTTTCGAGGCTGTAGGACGACGCATCTCAGAACGTGCTTTTTGTGAACCGTCAGACAACGTCCATTTGTCGCCGATGCAGTCAGGGTGTGTGGGACTTCTACATAGTAGAGGGTCTACTCTGGCATTTCATGAATTCCATAGACGGTTTTTAATTATCTGCTTTTGTATAAGATTCGACAATTTGAAATAGGTGAATTAGCCCTGTTCCTATCTGAATCCCTTTTTTCTTTGAACGGTTGTCAGCTTAGCAGTCTGAGCCGAATACGGCTTCAAGGATGTATACTAAGAATTCCAACTCATCGTTTTTCGTGCTGTGTTCATTAGTGTCATGTACGTGACGGTTACTTGTGGACTCGGAGAAGGGAGGACAGTCGTTAGTGAATTGAAAACAGTAAGTTGTGTTTCGTCTACTGGATGTGAGGTGTCGTTATCGACTTAGCCTGTGGTTGGAGAATTTAAGAGAGATGATGAATAAGTAGCTCTAAGGGTGTACTTCTTATTGTCGTCCATGTGACTCGTGTGTTAACGTGGCAAGACAGTGAAAACCGTGCACAAGTCGTTTCGCAGATGTCACTCTGTTGTCGTGTGTAACTGAGCTATCTGTTTCTAAGGCGTCTGTTGATTAGTTATGCTCGAACGTTGGGATTTAAGGTTTGAATCCTAGCGCAGCTTTTGCCTCCCAATTTACGCTGTTCGTTTTTCGGTTCTGTGACAGTCAAGCACAAACGTGAGCCACCGACGTTTTGGCCTTGTCAATACTCGTAACCATTAAGTGAAACGTTTCTTGCTGCGTGCATTCTTGCTTCAATGACCCCTTCTCGTTTGGGTCCGCCACGAAGTGAAAATCCAAATGGGATTAAAATCAGCACCCTTCGTTTTGGTGATTCGTTGATGGTCGGTTGTTTCTATGTATTCCGGTGGTGAACACAATATTCGGTTGTACACGATCGAAGTAATCTACTAGGACACGGATATCATGTTTATTGTTTATCAGACAAAATATCTCATCTACACAACGCTTTCAAATCTTCTTCGACTAGGCTTATTTGTGCTACTAAGTTTGGCGCAACTGGGCCATAGATTTCACAGGTGTGCGTATGTGGAGTTGTTGCGGTTTCCTCATAATGGTCGGCCGCGCTTGTAGCGAGATTGGACTGAGGCGGCTTTCTCATTGGAGAATGTTCAACCATCCAGAGCCCACGCGCAAATTGGTACAACCAAAACTGTGGTCAGTCGACATCAATCAATCTGAACGACCATCTACCACACGAATCTGGTTGCTAAAGGTTGTAATTAAAACAGCTTGTTTGAACGCCTACTGAATTTAAATAAACAAACCGCTTAAGTCGGTGTCATGGAAAGTAATAATGTACGTGCTAATCAGAATGTCAAATGCTTGTCATCCGATATCAGTCACTAATGGTCATTGATATTGTAGCTCTGTAAAAAGAGTATTGTTTGTTTACTGAGATGAGGCTGCTTTATTCCAGTCGGGCCTTCGTTACTCTGAGTTTTTCGAGAGTTTCTTTGCGTCCCCATGTGGGTCATATATAAAACTAGTGATATCTCCCTGGATAATAAACCAATGGTGTGATGAGACTCCTTCCATGGAAACGGCAGAGATTTATCTGTCCAAATCCTCTGTATGCAGAATTGGGCACATTATACGTTGTACATTTTCGGGCTGCTTCGCTCTACTCATCCGGTGGTTTCCTGTGAATGCCAATAAGAACAATGTCCAAGCATTTTCGAGTTCTTGTTTTTATTTCATCGGAAGTTACCTGAAATTAACGCCGCTGTGATTTAAAGTTGTGCGTGAATATCTAAAGCAGCAAAGTGGTCCAAACTGGTGGCTTTTGTAAGGTGCTCTTAACAATATTTTTAGACTGTTGAACAAATTAGTGACGAGAAAGCTCTGTCAATTGCCGGTCGCTAGCTTACACGGCTTCTGATTTAGGCCGGTTGCTTTGCTCGATGGCCAACCAATTACTTGGATATTAACCACCGATTCTAGGTCAATTTATATGCTATTAATCGACTGGCATAATGGTTGTTGTTTGATTGATGCTATCTGCACACACTCGGTCTTTCTGTCGTTGTTTACGAGCTCGAAGCCTTATTTTGTTTACTGCAATGAGTGCAAATGAACTAGTTACTATCCATTTCAATTTTGATTGCTCGTCAATCGATCTTTAATGACTGATTATGTTATGCTTGCGTTATGTTTTAAACTTCAGGAATTGGAAACCCAAATGTCCAACGTTCGGCACAGCTTGCATGCGTTCGTTCAGTTGGGTTTTATCCGTCAACGCAATACATCCCAATCTTCTGTCCGGGACTCACGAACTGATGGTCACAGCGAAGTGTTTGAAACGTGTGAGGCTTGTTTCGGCAATGATTCTGACAAACAAAAGTTTGCTTCCTTCGATTCCACTACGGATTCCAGGCGGGCGGACCAGTCCAATTCCGCACCGTTACACAATTGGATGTTTCCTGACAACGATGACACGAGCACAGTGATTTCCAGCGTTCGTGAGCGAAAAGAAAAAGAACTTCAGGTGATCACAAAACTTGTAGAAATGAGGGACGTTTCACAGCGTGTTCGAGATAGATAAAAGTTACTTGTAGGATGTGTTCAGTTTGGGACAGGAATATAACCGCTAGAGAAAATGGTCAGTTTTTGCAAGTAATTCTTGCAATTACTTGTCGAACGGCATATACGTCGGATTTGATCCTTTCACCAAGAAATTCGTCGTTTTCTTTTGCATCATAAGTTGTTTACGTCCATGTGACTTGTGTGGAAAACTCCCGAGCTGCTCTAACGTAAGGATGGACAGTTGTGCATAGGAATAAGCGCAACCAAATTTTGCGGTGTATGTAGCTCCAAACGTAGTAGTGGTTTATTGTGAACGTTCTTTTCGTGGCAAATGGCACATATACTTGAAGTTCAGTACAATTCGCTTTGTAAATGAACAGAAAATGTTGAACACATTACTTACTACCAGCGTTTGTTTGCATTGTTTGTTCGTCTGGTCTCATCACGTGAATAAGGTGTGCGTAAGCATCATTGTGGTCTCCGAAGTGTAACTGCTTAACCGCTTCGCTTACATTGGCGCCTGATTTCGTTTAATTACTCAGCTATACAAAAGATAGGTATATTCTTTTCGTGGAATAAAAGCCGAAGTGGCTTAGTCAGTCCATCCGTAAATCGGAGAGGTTCGTATTATTCCGGGATTTTCATATGCTCAATGGGTTGTTTGAAAGGTTCTGTGGCAAAAAGCTCCTTGGTTGGCAACCCTCCAACGTGCGTCATTTGGAGGCATTTTGACCTTAAGCTCATTTGTGGGCATGTGCTTAGAAAGGGGATCATAGAGACATTTTTTGTCACCAAAAAATCGTAGATGAGAGCAGTGTTCCTTGTTTACCAAGGTGGGTTTTAGTTTCCATTATTGTTGCTTACGGCCCTCACAGCAAAGTGTAAGTGTGGCACTGAACGAAACGTGGATACACGACTGAGTTTGATTTCAGCTGTGCCCCTGATTGAATTCTGACACTATCGCATTGTGGCATCCCAGTTCATCAGCTGTATGAGGGGTGCAGTCTTCGATGGTTTCGTATTATTGATCCCCTTGTCATCTTCAACTCTTACCACGTACCCTCTTTGAACAGAGGGTCCGATAGTGATTTCATCACCGTTCTCTCCATCTGAATATTCGATTTGTCGGCTTACTGTAATTGCGTCCAGAACATAATTGTTGGAGCTCATTCACTGGTCTGTCGCCACGTATCATGTGGTTGTATGGCAACCAATTGTCTCTGTTAATATAATGGTTGCACACGAAGCTTCCCTATTACACCTTATCCTCTTGGCAAACTCGTTCTTTGCGTCCTCATTCAGGCTTCGTAGCTCAGCTGGTAGAGCGCTTGCCGCGTTGAGGCATGTTGTGTCTGTCATTGGTTCGAATCCAGCCGAAGCCCTGACTTTTCACAGTTGGGTCTCATCTAAGATTTCCGTTATCATTGCAGTAACATGGACCTGTATAACTAATAATCACCAGATAGCATACCACTTCTCAATTGTCAAGTTTTCCAACCTGCCTATCATTAATACAATTTCAATGACCATCGGCGGCATTGATGGATTCCAACATGAACCGATTGAGAAATCTCTTTTTGGCTTATTATTTGGCGGATTCCATATGATACAGTGGGTTGGTTGGGTGTGAAATTTCTGAGCTTCCGAGGTGGCTTCGTTACTCAGCTGGTAGAGCGCTTGCCGCGTTGAGGCATGCTGTGTCTGTCGCTGGTTCGAATCCAGCCGAAGCCCTGACTTTTCACAGTTGGGTCTCATCTAAGATTTCCGTTATCATTGCAGTAACATGGACCTGTATAACTAATAATCACCAGATAGCATACCACTTCTCAATTGTCAAGTTTTCCAACCTGCCTATCATTAATACAATTTCAATGACCATCGGCGGCATTGATGGATTCCAACATGAACCGATTGAGAAATCTCTTTTTGGCTTATTATTTGGCGGATTCCATATGATACAGTGGGTTGGTTGGGTGTGAAATTTCTGAGCTTCCGAGGTGGCTTCGTTACTCAGCTGGTAGAGCGCTTGCCGCGTTGTCCTGTCTTGGTCGATGGTTCAAATCCATCCGGTTTTCTCTCATTTGAGTCTCTTCTACATTTAGCTAAGATTGCTACACGATTGGGATCATATTATCAACATTTAGCCGTAGAAGTTGTTAGGGATGAATGAAGTCCTTGTGGGAGTGGTCTATCATCTGGCTATAGGTCGCCGAATCAATCGCGAAAAGACGGCACGATCCCAAACGCTGCTCGCACAAGAACTTCATCCACTCGTTACAACGTCTGCACGTGGACTGTTGTCGGTGGTACGATAACAGCGCTTGTATTTGGTTTATGGCAACCCATCCCAGTATATGCTGGGTGGCTCTTTCTGGTCCCTTCTAAAAAGCGTGTAGTCATACGAGCTGTGGTTTGTCATGAGCTGGTGACCTATGTGTCCGGTTCAGTATCACGGCATCCACCGCTGTGGCATCCGTGCCTACCGTTGTCCACACGTCATCCGTCTACTGGTGCACGCGTCTCTCTCCCTCACCTTAGCTCCGAACGGTTTGATCGTGTTACCCACACAACCGTTTGCATGGCTGCTTGTCTTATCTATGCCTAATCGTTAACACGTCATTTCCGTGCTGGATGAGGGTACGCGGTATCGCCGTTACTCGCTCTCGTTCTACTCTGAGCTGACTACTTGTCAGAGTTCACAGTTTGACCTGGTTCTAAATTGTAGCACAGTTGTAGAACACATTTTAGAGACTGCCCGTTGGGACGGTTTGATTGTCCCGCGGATGTGTTTTTAAATGAAATCAGTAGTCTTTCTGACTGACTCCTGGTAATATACTGTACTGTGTGTTATTAATCATTCTCGGCAATCCTTTTGTCTCCATAACGCATGTTCCCGCGTGCCGTCGGAGTTGACTTTCATTAGTTTAATTGCCAGATTTCTGTCACCGAGTTTCTACTGAACATACATAGTACTGTTGTGTTGGCGTGTTAATGTTTGATCACCTGGCTTAGTACCACAAAGTAAACATGAAAACGATTGTCAGGGTGAGTAAGAAAATAATTCATTAGAGATTATATGTACAATCATTGATTAAATTTAATTGATTGTTGGCCAGCATAGTGGGGTTACTTTACCAAAGCGTGTATTAGTCCGCGCGGTTGGCCGAGACTATCTAAGAACGTGTCCACTTTTTCTTTCATGAGACATCGTATAAATTCTGTTTGTATGTTTGTCCACCACTGAAACTACTATGCGACTCAGAGGAGCGGTTAATAAGCATTGCTGCGCTACGGAACTGAATACACCGACTAGAACGAGGCGGTTATTGCTGTCTTCTTCAAGAGTAGAGATTCTTACGGATGCTGCTTCTCATATAATTTTAAGTTTTGCCTGCTGCTGCCAGAAGGCCTAATAAGATGTTACAGAGCTGACTAAACGAGCACGCACGGAAGTGGTTAACGAACGGTATGCCTTAGTCCACCAAGTGGATCGATGGGCTTTCCAGAGAGTTTCTTCGATTACTAAGAGTGTTAGAGACTGATCGTTGCGTGCATTCAAAATTACCTTAATCTAGAGCAGTGGAAATCGTCGACTGTTCGTGTTTGTCACATCTCTTCTTACTGGTAATAGCCGATTACAACTTTGTGTCCGCATGTCGTTCTTAGTGGCTTCAAAGTCATTGTGATTTTCTTGAATACACAGGCGTTACACGTTTGTTTCCTTTTTCGCACGAACTTTCGAATGTTCGCGTCGCGTCGTACAACGGTTGTGATAAACGGAACCATCTTACAAAATACTTGTTCCTCGTACAATTTGAGGATTTATGGTCTCCTAGGGATAGGTAGTACAAGCTTCCACAAACAGCCGAGAAGAGCTGACCGTGCGTAGTGTAGGGGATTCGGTGGTACCGATTTCCGAATTACCACAGACTATCGTGCCACACAGTTTCACTCGTCTAGTCGATGTGTAATGTTTACTTACATTCCCACCGTTATATCGAGCGCACTCGCATCTCGTGCACTTGCACATTTCGATGGACTTCTTGAAGCACTAATACTACTCCTCACGGGTAGCAACTTCTTGATTTCTAACTCAAGCTGAAACACTCACGCACTGATGATGTCACCTCGCTTGGTGATTAAACGTTTGCAACCTAAATGCCAAGCTCGGCGAACATATCAATACCAAATACACTGTTAATGACATCGTTATGGGCTTCAGAGTTCAAGCCCAAGTTATCCCGAGGGCCGCTGTCTACGTTTGGTACACGTGAAAGTGTACAATCCGTGTCGCATGACAAAAAAGCCTGATAATTCAAAACCTTGGTACTTAGCGAATTCCTGAATCGGTTCAACGATGAGTTAGATGGTGTAGTAATAAATCACACTTCAGGACAGACTTCGTCACCATCGACAGTAATATATCAGTATTATCGATGTTTCAGTCTTTGTGTAATGTGTAAAATAATTGTAATATGGGGGTGTTGGAACTGATCCAACAAAATAAAACCCTGTCAGTTATCACTATCCACAATCGATCGACAATGAAAAGCCAAATCTCAGCGCGTTGACTTCGTGTATTATTACTGACCCTGGAAAATAGAGAGTACAGGGAGACATCAAGCTAGCGAGGCACGGAACGAGTTGTTTTTAGCCCCGGGCCGGATGTTACAAAATGGGTAGCTTGACTAAAACAAAAGTAGGTACAAAACCAAAATCATCGAAAATGTACAGATGAATGCGACTATCAAAATATTATTATAGTCGCCACAGGGGTATGGAGGAGAGGGTATAAGCTTTTACTCCTAAACTGAAACACTGAATTCCAGGATATCCACAGCTTACGAACAGACAGTCGAGTGGCAAATGAGACTAAGGAACCATTCATAAGGTAGCTTCAGAGTAGGCGCTATCTGTCATAAAGTTACCGGGTTTTCAGTTTAGGAGGCAGACGTCACTTACTATGACTAATTTATTGGGAATCGTTTCCGTCCGTGTACGTCAGGTTATCATTTATTCACCTTACATCCTAGACATCGACGATGAGTGATCAGCATGACATTGGACTAGGTTATCAGAGTGAGGTTTCCGATAGTTTTGTAAATATTGCTCAATGTGATTTCAGTACGAACAACACTGGAGCATTTGGCAAGTCTAAAACGCTCTGGTTACGGGCTCTAATAACATTCAACGTTGTTGGTAACATGTTCGCGCTTTCTAGATTCAACGAATGTGTAGCGTAGATTCAGATGACAATCTCCGTCGTTGTTTACACTACCAGTTGTTTGGCACATGAATTCATGCTATGAGTTAGTGGGAATTCACAGGTTTGACCAGTGTAAGCTTCGGTCGGATTCGAATTATCACACAGCTACACCACATGTAATCTGTTAACTGGATTGGCAAGTCACATGAAGATCTTGGATTGACCCAACTTGGACCCGATTAGTTGTTTATCATCCCTGTAACTTGTTGAAATTAGTAAGACGAATGGCTGCTCAGACGATACTGGTCAAAACATCCATGCAACAGACCACAAAACAGCTTGAGTCTTTCATCCAACGGTATCCATTGATAAAACATTGTGTTGTTAGTCCATCTGTATTGAAGACATAAACTGAAACGTATGCGTGCATCTCGCCGCCTGGCTTCTGCAGATTTTGTGTGACTGATTTCGGCTGCTGTCCGGTGCGTCGCTTGAGCGTCTCCGTGTGTATGTAAATGCTAAAATGAACGTTCACATCTGAACGACAGAAGGCCAAGCAGATGAGATGGAGACTTCCAACGTAAGTTTGCGGACTCTATGACCCAATTTTTCGGGCTTTGTTCTTAATGATCGACGTGTCTAGGTTCATTCACAGACACTGAATGGCTTTAATTTTCAGGTATTTTGGTCGTACATTGTGGCCATGCTGACCAACCTTGGCGGACTCTCACTTGATCGGATTCACTCCATGCTGAGAATGTTCGCTTTGGGCTCCACTTCCAGCCTGGACTGCAACCGTGATGAATTGCGACAATTTTTGGACAGAAAACTACGCGAGTGTGAATTGAGTTTTGATGGTGAAGTCTACAAATTGGCCAAACCAGATGTGTAGTTATTGTTGTAAACTAACCAGCTCCTATGTGCAAAGTTGCGTTGCCTTTTCGCAACATGCTTCATGTGTTCATTCGGATCGACGGTCTGCCAGCAATAATTGTGTGACGCCATCTTGCATAACTTTCTTCAGATGATATCTGTGAAAACCCTTTGAATTCTGTATATAAACTGGGTTTCAGTACTTTTGTGGCAACCGTTGAACATGCGGTTTTTCTACGCATTCCAACAGAATTAGATGTTTTTTGCACCCATACCAAATGGTATGCTTGTTACAGAAGTGCACTTTGTCATACTGAACAACGTTTTATTCAGACGTCCAACGACTTAACGTCGTTTCCAATCTTATCGCATACTCTGAGTAATTTTATCTACTCGGAAAGGCCGTTTCACCCGTGTGAATTGTTTGCTAATACTCCGCATGTCTGGTTAGGTTGAAACTGACCTCAAGTTCTCAACTATTTTAAAGGTACACGTGGACAAATTATAGGTCCGGCTTGTGTGAGATTAATGGCTCGGTAGTCAGTTAGTTCAAATCCCAATCGTGATAACAGTGTTCGTTACTGACTCACCCTAACAAAAACTTGAACGTTGCGGTTCTTTTCGAAAGAAACTTGGAAGTCTATCTGGACCTGAGAACTGCGACTAGCTGGGCGTTATTCAATTTAAAATCCATCAACTGTTACGCAAGCAATTTCGCCCCCATGGGCAGAAGTGTCCACGTTACCTCCTCAACTGACAGGTCAAAACGTGTTCAACACTCTAATGCGTTAGTGAACAAATTTGTAGAGATAACCGCTGTGGTAAGGTAAAGTCACTTCGGCTTGCGATTTGTCGAACTAAGTTAGTAAGGTGTCTTTCCTGGGCACCACTACTGAATCCCAACTTGAAGCATCTCGCGTACCGTTCATATCTGGGAAAAATTGAAATTGCTGCCACAAGGCCCATGATTGAGTAACACACAGGCTAATTGTTAAAGGAACACGAATCCCAGCACTTCAGGTTGATGATCCGCGTTTGCTAGACGAATGGGAAGGTTGGGCTGTCAGGTCGATGTAAATGCACTCAACGTTCTTTTATCGCTCAGAACACTAGCCTGTTGAAATTTGCTCGTCCGAATTGCTTTTTCTTTTCTACAATCTGACTGACGGATCAGGCTGACTTAGCCGATGAATGTCTTTGCATCGGCTTCCTTGCCCAAGTGGACTCGTCAGTGAGGTAGATCCCAAAGTCACTTTTTTGTCCGATAAATTGATTACGACGAACGAATAAGGTAACCTTTGCCTCCTTGTAAAACGGTTAGAAGGTTGCTACTGATGTGAGTAAGCATCTAAATCAGGCACTTCCCCATTGCATGATTTTGTTGTGATGCACTACGACGTGGTTCCCACACGACTTAGCTCTCCTAGCTATTCACCTTTGATATGTAAGCAGAAACAAAATGACATGAATACCCAACCATATCTTTATCGTATATGTCCAGTTAAACTATCAGCCAGCTTAGTTCTTCGGAATGGTGCGCGGGTGAAACACAGCAAGCAAACAACTTCGATACATTCCCCGCCTGCCGTATCCAGATAAAGCGGGGCTGTCAAAACGAGATTGGACGTTGACGCGGTGTGACGGCTTTCGCATCTCCATGATTTGTTGGACTAAACTGGAAGGTGTGGCGATCACACCGACAGAGTCACGTATACCTGGTGGGCCAACAGGTAGCGGTCTGACATACCGGGATCCTGGTTGGGGGTTTGGAAAGGTTGGCATTTTCTACCGGATAATATATCAGCTCTGGTGAACTGCTACCTACCCGCTTCCTTGTGATACAGGCTTTTGAGCCAAAGGCTTTAGTCGAGAACCCTAATCTAAGGCTGGGCGTCCTAGCAATGTCTCACCCCACATAACCACGAGTACTCGCAACGCTGTTAATTCCATACTGCATCGGCCGTCTCGCACTATAAACCTGGTCACCCCATCTGCAGCGTCATGTGTACCACCGGTCGACTGTAAAGATGCGTTCGATTCGGTGGATCGAGTCGTCTAATCACAGGGGTGTACTGACGAATTATGTGAACCGATTGGCGACGGTTTGTTCTCGTATTTCAGACCGGACTAGGGTTTACGATGAACTGGCTAGCAGTTTCAGCATCGTGAGCGGCGTACGTCAAGTCTGTCCACTTTCACAATGATTCAGTTTTGTAGACGAAATAATGGAGAACTGTCTCCGCCACCCACAAGGTGTCGGCGTGGACTTGTTACCTGGTGGAAGGCTGACTGATCTTGATTATGCTGATGGTATAGGACGTTAACCGTCATGAGATATTTGATTACCGATGCTTGAGTTCGCACGCTGGTATTGAGTGGCACCAGTGAGTAAGCAGCGAAGAGGCTATGAAGCGAGTATTTGATAGTGATTGTCAAACGAGTTCTTTTGTTCACTCCCTACGTTTGAAAAAAATTGGATGGTTAGGTATTGTGCTAAGGATGCCAGCTAGTTGTATGCCACATGGAACACTGCCGACGCTGCGGCCGACTGGCACAAGGTGCGAGGTGGGCAGATGATGGCCTGGCGTAGAGAAACGAAATCGTTCACGAAGAGGTTAGATCGGGTTCGTCTCCTGGGCTGGGGCCCTCGCGACTCAGAGTCGGTGACTGGAGATGTTGAGTGATATGGCGGGTAGCGGAACTCGTTGGCGTGAATGTTGTTTTCGTTTGACCGGGTTGTCTGGGGAGTGAATGCATTTAGTGACGCGGGGCGATGAAAGCTGTCTTGCTGATGGCGCCTTACGTTCATGTATAGATCGGTTGTTTGTTTGTAATGTGTAGGCAAATTAATGTTGGATGTTTGGATATAGACGTAGTCATCCTTTTTTTCTTCTCACCTACGGATGATTCGCTTTTTTGATATATTGCTATCTCTGATGGTGGTGAGATAATGCGGGGATATTCTAACAGATACGTCAGAGTTGTGCTAGGCATGGTCCTGATAGCAACTGCCATCCGGTTGAGCACCAGAAACTATGGGTCCAGTATGATCCAGACTCTGAACGTCATGCAAAAATGATTTAAAGCGCCGTCGGTGCGGTTTCTTTCAGATGCTGACGTTAGCGGTACGTTCATGTAACTTTTCGACGCTGACCAAAAATGTTCTGCTAAGATAAACTAGAGAGTCGTATATGTCATTGCGGCTGAATCTTGTCCCGTTTAAACCAAAGTAAACAGTCGACGAAGAGTAGAACCAACGCGAACGTACGAAACTCAGCTTGCTGCTTCTCTATTGCACATTGTTTTCACAATGAAAACCTTATCCTCTTTTTCACCAGATGAGTGCAGATCACTGGTTTCACTTGCTTTGACTCCAGTCCCACAAACTATTACCTGTGTGCCACTCGATCGTGATTGCTGCGCCGTTTAGTATAACGCTCCTTCAAATATATGCTGGCATCCTGAGCATGGGCCGAACGAGCATGTTGTGAATTTCGTACAACGGCTTTCGGTCAGCACTGCGGACTAGCCAATCAAACGTGTATTCTGCAAAAGAAGTGTGCTTTAACGTTGTATTCTTACAAGCTTCCCTTGTGAATGCTAAATGGTAATCAAATTCCGTCCGTGATGTCGACAAGAACCCACGGTTATTGACAAGTGGTTGAGTTGATATAACTTGAGCATCACTCAGCATATATTGGAACTTATTTTACTTACCATCCAGAATATTCGTCTCACTCACCTCAAATCATCAGTCGCTGGTTTCCCTGTCAAAATGAACCTTATCCTTTCAATGATTATGTCAATACTTTCCCACGAAAGGGAATTTGAAGTCTACATTTTTCCCGTCACTACACTACGAACCTACATTTACATGCATATAAGACGCGGATCTTCGCACAGCCTAAGTGATGCTGAATGGGTTCCTCATAAAAAACCGTCTCGATACTCTTGCCACGTACATCCAGTAATGTTCATTATATGGCTCTTGTAGAGATCCCCGACGCAAACGTTGCTCTCGAATCCCGATAACTCATCTGTTCACTGGAAATCACGGAGTACTGTGTTGGTATCGCTTGGACAACACAATAGGCCGCCCTCTCCATTGTGAGTAATTGGAGATGAGTCTCTCAAGGAACCAGTGATAGCACCCTCACCTATGAATTCGTTTGGCGACCTCCATATACCCGAGTGCATCCGCTTAAAAGTACACCGATGCACTAAACGTTCAACCTTGTGGTATGGAAGAATGAGGTGTTGAACACTCGTCTGAGATCAAGGTGACTGTTCACCAACTCCTGGACCTTTGATCCATATGGGTGGTGCTTAGCTCTCAGTGGTATGTAGGCTCGTTAGCTGGAATGAGGTTGTGTAGTTTGATGAACTTTACAACGCACATTTGGCCCATACGAGGTTCGCGTATGTGTTTTGGCATGCGCAAGCAACGTATCTCATCAGACGGTTTTTTTTTCGTTTTGTGGCGTGCAATTTTACATTCTTAACTGACCAGAAATAACTGGACGTCAGGCTAGTTTTCGTTTTGGTTTATTTTGATTACCGTACCGTCGTCGACCCAAGTGTATAGGAATGATGAGAGTTGATCGAAGATTATACAGTGCTGTTGAAAGACAATTAGAAGGTTTCGAAGAAACAAATACGTAGGATAGCTGTCACCATCGGCATCAACAGTAGTGAAAATACACACAAATGGACTGATTAGGGTTAACCAGGTAAGTCAAAATGAGTTCACACAAGTCCCTCACGTATTCCTGGTAAATCAAACGGAATAAGGAAGGCACGTCTCGTGTGGAGCACGCCAACAATGAAAGAAGGTAGAAGGGGATTACATACAAGGTAGTTGAAAAGAATGACCAGAACAATATTCCGTCACGGTGAGAATGGACCTTGACGTGGTGTGACGGCTTGCGCATCTCGATTACCTTTTGGGCTAAACTGGACAGAGTTACTCATACCAGGCAGGCCAACAGGTAGAGATCTGACAAACCACATTCTCCTGGTCATCCAGGTTGGGGGTTGGAAGGTGGTTGGCATCTCTTCCCGAAAAACGTACCATTTCTTGTGCACCACCACCCACCCGATGCCTTGCGGTACAGGCTCTTGAGCCAAAGGCTTTGCTTAATAACCCTAATCGTTCTCCTGTCTAGATCTGGGCGTCCTCGCAGTGTGTCAGCTCACACATAACCACCAATCCTCATCATATAAGCAATCCCATACTGCATCGGCCGTCGCGCAGTATAAACCGGGTCGCCCTATCTGCTGCATACAGCAGGGTGGATAGGCGAGAACATGCTACTGCTGACCCCTACCTCACTGTCCTATCAAATTTAGTTCTCAGGCCCCTCCCGACCCCCAATTCTGATAACTTCTCTGCAGGTCCCACAGCAGATATAATTAATCATAGTAACACTGTGCCGATAAGTCCCAGCTCTCGCCACTCAGTCCCAGACCTCCCTCGTCCTGTGCTTCGACCTAGAACGCAATGTTTGTACTCTAAAACAGCTAGGTCAACAGGCTGCTCTCACACAAACGTTAGACTCGTTGCACATCGATATTTGCTGTATTTCGGGGACTACAATCCACGACAGTAGTCAACGTATGGAATTAAAAAGCACCTGCACTTTCTACCCGATACTGGTTATACACTTCAGATGACTCGCCGGCCGCCGTTACGGGTCAAGCTGGAGTGAGTATAGTCCTCAGCACGATGGCTGCGGCCGCATTGATAGATTGGATACCTGTTAACAGTAGACTTTGTGCTATCCGCTTGGCACGTTCTGTTAGGGTCGGTTTTAGACGCGAAACCGTCAAAAATCTTTTCGTTGTGTCTGCTTATGCTCCAGCTGACTAGTAACGTCGGCGTCAAGGACGTCTTCTATTCGGATCTGGCCGCTCTCCTTCGGTCGACACGTGGTTCTGATGAAGTCTTTCTGGCCAGAGATATGAACGTCCAAGTGGGCCGCCTTGGTGAGGCCGAATCTCGTCTTGGTGGCAGATTTGGGATAGCATCACGTCGGTCGGACAATGGCAGGCGACTATTGCACCTATGCGCTGAGCATAGGCTGTTTTTAGGGAGCACTGGTTTCGGGCATCGTGCGCGTCATTGCTATACTTCTCTGAATCAGACCTGGTCTCAGATAGACAACATAGCTGTTAGTTATAGGTGGCGGGGTTCCATTCAGGACTGTCGTTCTCGTTGGAGCACGTACCTAGATTCAGATCATGCGCTGGTACGTTGTCATTTCGTACTCACTTTTGCTGGGCAACGACCCCACCGACAAGAACGATTGGCGGTTGAGAAACTGACAATAGCGTCGGTAAGGCATAAGTAGCAAACTGGCTTAGAAACCTGCCTTAGTAGTTCTCACTCCGAAGATCCTGATTGTTCCTGGACCCAGATCACACAGACCATTCGTGAACCAGATACGTTAGCATGCGGCACGGGGTACATAGAATGAACAAACATTGGATCTCGGAGAAATCCCTGGAGTTGTTGCAAGCCAGAAGGATCACCTCTCCTGTCAGTTCATATAACAGGTCTAGAAGAGATGTCCGTAGGAAACTGAGACGTAGCCTAAAAGCTGATCGTGAGGCTTGGGTATTGGGAACAGTTAAGGAAATGGAGACGGCTTTTGCTTCAGGAAACAGTGGTGAACTGTTCAAGCTTATCCGTACCACTGGTCCCAGGCGACCGTCTCTCAGTGAAGCTATCAGCGAGACAGATGGCACACTCATCTATAATAAGTTCAGAAGGTTAGAGCGATGGGTGGAACACTTTGAGGGTCAATTTAACTGGACTCCTGCTTCTACTGCGTTGCCACCACAAACTTGTAGTGCCCTGATCGGTAGACTTGGATCCACCCACTGAGACTGAGGTCCGCAATTGCATTGCGGTTCTCAAGCGTAATAAGGCTGCTGGTCCAGGTGACCTCGTGCCGGCACTCTTCAAAGAAGAGAGAGAGGCGATAGTAGAGGCTTTGACTCATTTGTTTCGACTTGTGTGGATGACGGAAACTATCCCTCGAGTTGGGGTCACTCGATAATAGTTCCTATATATTCAAGAAATGTATCAGGGGAATTGGTTTGACCCCAGTCATTTCTAGGTTCTGGCATCCATTATAATTCGGCGACTCATCGCAGCTCTGGAAGTAAACATTAGGGAAAAACAGGCAGGGTTTCGTTCCGGAAGGGGATGTACAGATAACATATTTACTCTTCGTCAAATTCTGGAGCAGCGTCATGTATATCGTCATGCAACAATTGTCGTGTTTCTGGACTACAAAGATGCGTTCGATTCAGTAGATGGATCTACACAATTAGAGTCGCTCCAACGCCGAGGTGTGCCGACTAAGTACGTGAACATACTGTCGGCACTCTATTCCCATACTTAAACTCAGGTTAGGTTTACGGTGAACTGTCTGACAGTTTCAGCACACGGATTGGCATACGTCAAGGCTGTCCGCTGTCACCATTTTTGTTTAATTTCATCATAGACGAAATAATGGAGGATTGTCTGCGGCACTCACAAGATGCCGGTGTGGACCTCTTACCTGGTGAAAGACTGACTGATTTTGATTATGCTGACGACAAGGTGTTGCTGTTTGACAACTTTCAAGCAACACAAGCAAAGCTAGACGTTGTTTCGCGTTCTGCTAAATACTTCGGAATGCGCTTTGAAGCCTCAAAATGCAATGTGCATCTGCAGGATTGCTTTGATCACGTAGATTTGATGTTGGATAATGTAGTCATGGAGGTTGTTGACCGGTTTGTATACCTGGGAAGCTGCATCAGCAGCGGTGGTGGAGGTGGAGGTAATGAAATAGAAGCGCGCATCTCTAAGGCCAGGATGGTATTCGCTAATCTGGGGCATCTCTGGCGTCAGAGGGGTATTTCGCTGAAGCTTAAAGGTCGTGTATATAAGACAACGGTGATGGCCGTATTACTTTACAGCAACGAAACCTGGCCGCTCAGGGTAGAAGACGTGAACCGTCTCCAAGTATTTGAGGTTAGAAATCGGGTGTTTGGTAGTGATTGCCAAACGAGTTCTTTCGTCCAGTCTCTACGTTTGCACAGACATAGATGGTTAGGTCATGTTTTAAGGATGCCAGCTAGTCGTCTTCCACACCGAGCACTGTTCGCTGACACTGCGACCGACTGGTGTAAGGTGTGAGTTGGGCAGATAACGACCTGACGTAGGGAAATGAAGTCGTTCACCAAGGGGTTGGCCATTGTGGGTCGTGTTCGTCTCCCGAGCTGGGGCCCTCGTGACTCACAGAGTCTGGTTGGAGACTCTATGCGAGATGGCGGCTAATCGAGCTCAGTGGCGTGAATGTTGTCGTTGTTTGGCCGAGTTGTCTGTGAATTGAGTGCATTTAATGACGCGGGGCAGTGAAAGCCGTAAGGAAGCTGTCTCGCTGATGAGGCCTTACTCTCACTTGCAGCTCGGTTGTTTGTTTGCAGGGTGTAGGCACCTTGATGTTGAATGTTTGAATACAGCTGTAGTTACTTTCAGTGGTCAGGTCCCTTCCCCTACCCTTCTTTTTTCCTTCTCTTTTTCTATATACGGTTTGTTTTTCTTCATGGTTGTGTGGCAGTTAAGCATTAGTGTGAACCACTGATGATGGGACATTATAATCATCGAACGGGGAATTTTCCAGCAATATCGGCAACTGTGCGGTGCCTAATCATGTAAAAATAACGGCACTCCGTAATAATGACTATGCACACAATATCCAGAGTTGCTGTACTCCCTTATTTACTCATTACCGGCTATGATTTTCTAAAATTTAATAACAGTAAAGAGGGCACTCAGCGATCACCATAATATTTTACCAGACATGGGTAACTTTTGATATCTTCCCAACAGGGTTACCAACCTTACTTAAGTCTATATGAAGATCGCCGCCGTCTTTCGAAGACGGAGCTTGTCATGTTTATTAGTGTATCAGAGGTTCCGACCCTGTTTCTGGAGCTAATTGAGCGGTCATCGCCGTGCTCCGTCTGGTGCGCCGACTACACCTACCCAGTTTCAGTATTTTAGTTTCGTTGACGTTGGCATAATTACTCCGGATCAACCCTGCGTAACCAATATTTTCCAACAAACTATGCTCCTTCTCCAGTGCTCCTCAAAGTAACATCACGTTATGTCGGCGGTAGGCGCGCGCGGACTCAAGGGAGTCACATTTTTTCGATGCGACTGCACTCCCATTTCGCGCGAGGTATTTGATTTCGTTATCATCCTCATTTAGGCTTAGTCGATGAAACTACTTGCTGAAATCAGGTGTGGGCTGAGGGTCAAACCGTAATTTGCATCAACATGCCCTGCAAAGTAATTGTTCGACGTGCCCAGAGTGAAATGAAAAACGAACAGATGAGTGATACGTTGTTAACTTGCTCATGGGAGCTGCTGGAGAAAACCAACTGTCAGGCTCTAATGCAGCCATCGACGAATGGGATCCCCAGCACGTTGAAGTCAAGCAGAGACAATGGAGACAAACACGTGCCCGTTCCGGACACAGCACAGTTTTGTAACATAAAACTCGCCTATCTTGTAATGTTGGATCTGTAAACAGTAGTCCAGGGAGCGTGGATAGTCGTCAGAAACGACCGGTCACATTTGTCGTACTGAGTCAATCGCTACGGAAGGCGACAGAAAAGTGGAAGAAATTCCAACTTCCTAAAGACTGTTTCACATCCCTAAGACTCTGGCAAATATTCCTATATTACTGATGAGCAGTCGGGTATTTGTTTGATTACACACTTGATCACAGTTTTTGCATTCAGACAGAATTCCCAGCCAAAGTCTTTCGAAAAGAAACACCAGACTCGAGTGACAATCTTGTTAAAGCTCGTCAGTGGTGCAAATCTTCATATTCTCGTAGCTAGTCGAGTGAGGCTATTAGAGGGTCGTTATTTCACCGGAGAACTAAAAAGTCCAGTTGCAACTCTCCGGTTCTAGAGAAAATCATGGGTCACATTTAGGCACATAGACAGCCAACACAGTCACGCGGATGAAGTCACCGGACGATGCGCATTCCCCACTCGTTCGACTGCAGACGGCTATATTCGTTTTCTTCATTGCCTACATCGCTTCCGGTGTTGCACAAGACCTCGTCGATCAACGAATACTCCGTATGCGGTCTAATGGGTCTGGCTTGAATTGGTCAATTGCGAATAACTACCATCAGCAAATCAACCAATTGACACACGAAATTACGCAGACTGGAGCAAACCTATCGGGCTTATTAACGTGCCAAGGGTGGGACTTCCGCGCAAATCCAGCCACACACAATACTACTTCCTCAGTGAATACTGACGAATATACGTATATTCCTTTGTGATCAATACCTGTCATTTTGACTGGCGTTCGTTTGCGTCTCACAACAGAAGCTCCTGTAATCGGTTCTCTCGGTATGGGCGATAATTCTTTTGAATACCCTGTGTAGTGTTGCATTCTCGAGTGAGCCGATGGACTCTTCTGGAGGACTGTTTTTACAAGTCGCTGAGCGATCATCTGTTGATGTGCGTGTTCGATCATTATTTTACAGATCGTGAACACTGATTGTTACAACAAACTTTTCCATCAACCTTCGAGCCGACTTACATTAACCGGTCGCGTACACACATACTTTGCATTTAACTCCTTTATGGTCTCCGTTACATTTTCACTACAGACCACATGAATAAAAAACAGTTCGATATACTGCTCAGTCGTCAGATTATTGACACGTGGTCTGGTTGCGGAGTGGCAAATTCATCCGGACCAAACCGTGCGTGGATTCTGTGTGGCAAACTAAACTGAGAAGTCTGATCAAACGACTCAACAACAGAAGTCAGACTGACAGACAGGACAAACTAGTCACTCCAGGCCTACAAGTCCGGTATGACTTCGTTGGGATGAAATTCGTCAGTGTGTAAAGTTAATTTCCGATCAGTCAAGCGTAATTTGTAGATCTGGTTCGCACCTGAGTACAGCTTTTTATTGTTCAGCGTTTGGTGGAACAATTAACGTGACAGTACAATCCGTTAGGCAAATATCATATTTTCATTTCTTCTGTTTACACTTGCCGACCCATGCTGGTTCCCAGTTTGGCGTTGTCCTTCAAGCACTGAGCAGCCAGATGTTGTCAGCCAAAGACAAGAACATTGGGGCCGAGAGCCCTGGCTAGGAGCGCGTGTTACATACTTCTCCAACTTGCAGCCGGCTAATCTGGTCTTGGTTCCAGCTATGTGTTATGCCCATTCGCTCACGTACTTCTGTTGTCAGGTCTGTTCGTTGGTCTGGGCTCCAATGTAAATACGAAAAAATCCAAATATTCAGACGTATCACACACACCCGAGTCACAAATGCCCTTTGGCTCGGACTCAGGGTTTTGCTGCCGGACCCATATATCTGGGCCGTACGGTAGATTTCGGACCGACCTAATGCGTTCTCTTCGATCTACAGCTGGTCGATCAATCCGCCAAAAATAGTTTACATTGTATTTGCCACGTCGAAAACAGCAGTTGGTCGATCGATCAGCTGTAGTCTGGGCAAAACAAGATCAATCTGTCCGATATCCGGATCATTGTGCGAAAACACCACAGATGCACGTTCATTTAGTGTGTGCCAAGTTTGCTTTTTTCATAAACGCCACTCACGAACTGAATTGTGTGTAGCGCTGTTCGCGAACTCATTGCGTTCTGTGAAGTTCAAATTCTATTTTGAATGCGCCTGATTCAAATCTGATCAGGATGAAACAAGTCCACTTTAGGTCTATTATGAAAACTGCGTCACAAGGCTAACTGATGAACGGAATACAACGCCCGAGGCGCTCACAATTTAATAGTTGACATGAAAAAAGAGGAATAGAACCGATTATAACAAAACGGTATCCACGCCCTTTGGGTGTATACATCACTAACCACAAAATGGGTATAATATCTATTAGTACCGTGTGAATCATACGTAGACGTACTCAAGAAAAAAAGTATGGAGTTCGTCAAGCTTGTACAGAAACCGGCAAAATCTGATGTATGAAGTGAACTTTATCAAAATCTATAGTAAGGATGATGGTTTCGAGTGCATGATATAACGGAAAAGAAATGACGTTGATGAAAGAAAACTGCGGCTACAACGTGGCACAGGATAGGCGCTCGCTGACATCGCTCCAGTTTATCAACTTCCATATAGCCTTCACGTAATCTGCGCGAGCATTTTTGTATTGCAGGTAATATGCGTGTTCCCATACATCAATACCAAGGAGGGGTTTTAGACCTGAGGATAGATCAAAAAACGGAACCCATCATTTTGATTTCGGAAACGACGTGCACAAGAACATTAGAAATAGAAGACAGTAACACAAGTTAATCGTTGGGCAATAAGTTATTCTACCAGTATCTAAGCGCTGATCGGCCGCAGAATATATGCAAAAACTTGGTGGATACCAGTCGATATTTCGTAACATGAACTACTTCAATGAAACCGGCCTCCAATGACTATCCGTCCCATACAGATTTTCAAACTGGAATTTCCTCATTTGTCTCTGCGTACATGGGATCATTTGCAAAGGTGAAGACAGTAATTGGAAAGGATGTCGGGCAAGCTCAACTTACCGTGACGACCTGATAAGTTGGTTGAACAATTCAAAGAACGACTCGGCTGACCTTAGCCAGCTCATTCAGCTGTGAATGGCGGAGATAGTGAGCTTAGGCAGGACATTTATAACGGCCGTCTGCTAAAAATCCGAGTGGTTCTCTAGTACATGATCTATACAAATGGAATAGGGTTCAACATCCCCATCCCCTTCCTTAAACGCTTCTCAATGGTGACGGTCAATAACTGTCGTTCGAACTAACCATATCCACTGACGGCTGATGGAGCGCTTCGTAAGTGGTATGTGTCGACCGTTCCCATCTCATGAAACGTACCAAGACGTCACGTGAAAACCTTGTTTCTATCGCATCCGACGTACTTACCAGTCCCTCCTTGAATACACAGGGAGAGAACCAAACAGGAGGAAAACAGACAGGTTTCCGGATGAGTGGCGGAGGTAGTGGTCACAACTTCACTTTGTGACAAACGATAAAGTATCAACATTCCGCAAGTCAACAATCGTGGTGCTTCTCGACTTCTAGACTGAGCTTTATCGGGTAGTGAGTGCGGACAACAGTGCAGATGACACACACGACTATGTTAGAAAAGCTAAGTGATATGGCTTGTATGTACGAGATACACTTGTCACATTCCATTGTAAAACGTCGTTACGAGGTTGATTTGATTTTCATTCCATCTTTGTTACCACGGACATGACGCGTGAACTCTTCGTCGGCATGTAACCATGACAAGTTGAGGAAATTCAGTCACCTTTATCTCTGTCAGCTAGCTTGTATCGAATGAACTAGTTGCTTCAACAGCACTGTAGTTTGTCTCCAAGTTCACCATGAACGGTGATAGTAATGAAATTCACAGTCTGTGATGGGTGGATCACATGTTCTGTGTACACGCAGCGTCTGCCGCATCGCACACTGTTTAATGCGACTGCTGACAGTAATGAATAACTCAGATGTTTTGAGGTCTTCATCACCTGTGAGACCATCCTTGTCGATATGGCGGTGTCGCACACTTGATGTTGAGCATATGAATGTAGACGGAGCTATTTTCAGTAGCTAGGTTCCTTCCTCATCTCCTCTGCTTTCTTCTCATTCTGGTCAGGGCTTGCCATTTCTTCATTGTTGCAGGGCATTAAGCATCAACGAGAACCACTGATATCTTGCTGTATAAGATAATGATGACGAGAATGACGATGATTCGTTTGGCGTTACTCCGCTACTTTGCAAGTAGAAATCCTGAACCAAAAGCTCCGGATGAGCCTAAAAACGGCGTAACAAAGAGGTGTGAAGTGGTTCCCCACAGTATACACCTCAGTACGACGGGCACTTGTTCCATTTTTACTGTCGAAACTGACCGTCACTTTCTTCCTACAACACATATTTGGCTTATCTTTGTACAGTAGGCACTCCAGAGAAATCGAACAACTTAGGTAAAAATCCGGATCAACTACGAAACGTCGGCCGGTTCGTGGCTGCAAGTGCGAGACGTACACTACAGAAAGGTCACCCACTGATGCATGATTATTTTTTTCGACCCGCTCTATGATATTCATACCAACCTGTTGATAGTAAACGAGGGACTGCTGTTCTGTCATCAGCTGACACACCCCACACTGTTACCCTACCATATTACTGTTGCGATTCGCGCTGCCAAAAAAGGATATCCACTGGTCTGAAGACGTTTGTTAGCAAAAAAGATGGCTACTGCAGCACAAAGAGCAAAGCACAGGGTAAAACAGAGAGTGGAAATCGATGCGACCGGTAAATAACTCAAATGTATCGTGAGCAATACAGAACGACATAAAAGGCAATGTATAAAGCTGAAGGTACAAAAGGACGCTAAATACATCACCATCATCATAGAATCTAAAAGCATGATCAGATGATACCATTGCTCGCGCAGGCGCTCACCTCAACAATGACGTACACCTTACAAAACTTTACCAAAAAGAATTGAAAATTAATGACAGAAGGCTCAGCGGAAGAACTAGAAGTGGTGTGGATCCAGGTGTGCAATTGACTGCATCATCACCATAGACAGCAATATATCAGTGGTTCACAACAATGCTTAAATGCCACACAACCATGAAGAAAAACAAACCGTATATAGAAAAAGAGAAGGAAAAAAGAAGGGTAGGGGAAGGGACCTGACCACTGAAAGTAACTACAGCTGTATTCAAACATTCAACATCAAGGTGCCTACACCCTGCAAACAAACAACCGAGCTGCAAGTGAGAGTAAGGCCTCATCAGCGAGACAGCTTCCTTACGGCTTTCACTGCCCCGCGTCATTAAATGCACTCAATTCACAGACAACTCGGCCAAACAACGACAACATTCACGCCACTGAGCTCGATTAGCCGCCATCTCGCATAGAGTCTCCAACCACTGACTCTGTGAGTCACGAGGGCCCCAGCTCGGGAGACGAACACGACCCACAGTGGCCAACCCCTTGGTGAACGACTTCATTTCCCTACGTCAGGTCGTTATCTGCCCACCTCACACCTTACACCAGTCGGCCGCAGTGTCAGCGAACAGTGCTCGGTGTGGAAGACGACTAGCTGGCATCCTTAATACATGACCTAACCATCTAAGCCTGTGTAAACGTAGAGATTGGACAAGAGAACTCGTCTGACAATCACTACCAAACACCCGCTTCCTAACCTCCTCGTTACTTACGCGCTGATGCCACCCGATACGAGCGATTGAACGCAGACATCGGTGGTCAAATACTTGAAGACGGTTCACGTCTTCTACCCTGAGCGGCCAGGTTTCGCTGCCGTAAAGTAATACGGCCCTCACCGTTGTCTTATATACACGACCTTTAAGCTTCAGAGAAATACACCTCTGTCGCCAGAGATGCCTCAAGTTAGCGAATACCGCCCTAGCCTTAGAGATACGCGCTTCTATTTCATTCCCTACACCTCCACCGCTGCTGATGCAGCTTCCCAGGTATACAAACCGGTCAACAACCTCCATGACTACATTATCCAACATCAAATCTACGTAATCAAAGCAATCCTGCAGATGCACTTTGCATTTTGAGGCTTCAAAGCGCATCCCGAAGTATTTAGCAGAACGCGAAACAACGTCTAGCTTTACTTGTGCTGCTTAAAAGTTGTCAAACAGCAACACCTTGTCGTCAGCATAATCAAAATCAGTCAGTCTTTCACCAGGTAAGAGGTCCACACCGGCATCTTGTGAGTGCCGCAGACAATCCTCCATTATTTCGTCTATGATGAAATTAAACAAAAATGGTGACAGCGGACAGCCTTGACGTACGCCAATCCGTGTGCTGAAACTGTCAGACAGTTCACCGTAAATCCTAACCTGAACTGAAATACGGTTTACACTGCGCGACGACCGATACAGTATGGGATTGCTTATATGATGAGGATTGGTGGTTATGTGTGAGCTGACATACTGCCAGGACGCCCAGATCTTGACAGGAGAACGATTAGGGTTATCAACGAAAGCCTTTGGCTCAAGAGCCTGTACCGCAATGCATCGGGTGGTGGTGGTGCACAAGAAATGGTACGTTTTTCGGGAAGTGATGCCAACCACCTTCCAACCCGCAACCTGGATGACCAGGAGACTGTGGTTTGTCAGATCTCCACCTGTTGTCCTGCCTGGTATGAGTAACTCTGTCCAGTTTAGCCCAAAAGGTAATCGAGATGCGCAATCCGTCACACCACATCAAGGTGCAGTCTCACTGTGGGGTACATAGGAGCGCGGCACACCTCTATCTCGAATAGCGCTTCTAACCAGCTATTCAAGTGGTCATGGGAGACCCCAGCCAATCAGGTAACACCTATCCAATTCGCTCAGTGGAACAGTCAGGATTTTCAAATATCAAAACGTCGTTACTTGGTCACCACATGGTGTCATCCAGCTGTTGGTGGTCTCAGTAGGTAATGGTCGGTACGGTGAACGCTCACCTGACCCAGCCGTCGCAGGCTGTGCAACGCAATAAGTTGCCCAACTGATCGCGCAACCCGAGCGTTCCGTAATACACGCCCGCTGTGTTGCTCACTTAATGTGGACTAAGTTGCCGAGGCAACGATGGTGAAATATAGCAAGCCTGTTGACACCTTCGTTGCGAACAGTCCATACTTCAGAGTCAAAGAGAAAAACAACGTATATATGCTTTGTACACCTTTCCTTTTAACGAAAACTGAACATCTTTCCGACACCACCGATAAAGCAGGCTGGCAAAAGCAACTTGTGCTATTGTTATTCTCGCTGCTATCTCATCAGCAACATCACAGGGTGATGACGTGGTGCCATCCAAGAATGTGAAGGTGTTCACAGTCTCAAGGGAAATAGCTGCAATGAAGAAAGTGGGAACGGAAACGTCCCAGTCCTGAAAGTGAGAAGCGCATACTAAACAAACCACCCCGATCACTCACCTTGTCAAGCATGATCCGCATGTCTTCGGCAGAAGGGCTAAGTAACACTATGTCACCCGCATACTCCAGGTCGGTCAAACGAGCGCCAACAAGGAGCTCAACACCAAGTCACTGGAGTCCTCGAGTGTACTTTCCAGAACGTCTTAAATGACAAAATTGAACAAGGGGAAATCAGATATCCTTGACGAACACCACTAGAAGTGATGAACGAACAAGATAGTTGTCCATAAACTCCTACCCTACTTGCAGAGTGAGCAAACAGTGATTTCAACAGATCCATGTATTCCCTTGGTACTCCCATGTGAGAGAACGTTGCAAACAACTAATTCGAAAGCAGCCTCTGGGTCTAAAAAGATTATGACCGTCAGCTGCCTGTAAGATTGCCGATGTTCGAAGCTCCGTCGCAGAGTAAAAATGTGATCAGCGCACCCTTGACCGGATCAGAATTCTGCCTGTTCTTCGCGTATCCCAATTCCTCTGGGTATAATGAGCCGACGTATAATGAGGCCAGTGAGTTACTTGGACACAACGGACACTAGGCTGATGCCTCCGTTGTTCTCAAATGAAATTCGGGACAGCTTTTTAAAAACGAGAACTACTGTTGATAAGCACTAATCACGAGGTACTTCTTCAGTTTCCCAAATCGTCTG
>QNGE01005314.1:32663-45623 GCA_008508345.1 Paragonimus westermani | reverse complement strand
ATTGGAAGAAGGATTGCCCAATCCGACGGTCTCAGAGGTCTAGAAATAGTGTTTTGTGATTGTTCGTTTTGTTGGGCGGGTCAACTAGTAGTGGGAGCGATTGAGAATG
The DNA here is from genome assembly GCA_008508345.1 of Paragonimus westermani. Taxonomy (NCBI): domain Eukaryota; kingdom Metazoa; phylum Platyhelminthes; class Trematoda; order Plagiorchiida; family Troglotrematidae; genus Paragonimus; species Paragonimus westermani. The sequence goes on along the minus strand of QNGE01005314.1, from coordinate 45,514 downwards.
GGGCCGTACATACAAGGGTTGAGGTTAATGGAGAGGTAGAACAGTGTTTAGTCGATACAGGCGCAGTTATTTCGTTGATTGCTCGTGCAGAAAAGCAAAACCTAAATCTAGAACCGACATCCATGATGATCAGGACGATTGGAGGTCGTAGTCTACTGGTTGACGGTGTGAAGGAATTTGGGGTACGTATCGGTGGTCATATACCAAGGCACCGTTTCATTGTCCCCAGAAACCAGGCAAACGGTACTCAGAGCCGATTTCCTCGCTGCAACAGATGTCGTAATTGACTTGGAGGTCAAAAAGTTGTCAACTAGGTATGGCTCCCTGACGCTCATAGGACAGCGACAGGATAGTGTCAACCAAGTACGCAAGATAAAACCCCCAGTTGCACAGCCCCCCTGCTCCAGTCCACGGTCGAGAAATACGCGGAAGTATTTACAACTGACGATGATCCGTACGGATTTTGCAACTGGATTGCCCATGAAATACCAACAACCGGAACGTTTCGACCTCAATGACCCCGCAGGATGCCGATTCATCTTGGGGAGGAATTGAAAAGGCAAATACAGAACCTGCTGAATGAGGATGTTTTTGAAGATACCAACAGTCCGTACAACTCGTCTGTTCTCCTGGTGAATAATTCTAACGGGAAGTACCACTTTCGTGTGGATTTTAGACGGCTGAATGAGGTAACACAGAATTAGACGGCTGAATGAGGTAACACGGAGCACAGTTGTGCCAATACCGTTCGTCGCTGATATTTTTGACAAGCTACAACAGACGAAGTTGTTCACAGTTTTGGACTTACGCCCCGGGTACTGCCAGGTACCAATCAAACCCGCGGATCGTAAGAAAACCGCGTTCACGATAGGCGAAAGACAGTATCAGTTCAAACGCATGCCGTTTGGCCTAATCGGGGCGCCGTTCACATTTCGGCGCCTGATGGTTCAGCTGGTAAAACGACTGGATAATGNGCAGGGTACTACAGTCGGTTCGTGAAAAATTTTCATTCCATTACATCGCCGTTGTATGAACTCCTTCGAAGAGACAAGAAATTTGAATGGACCGACGATGCCCAGAGGGCGTTCAAGCGCGTTCCACAAGAGATGAACGAGCAACAACTGACGCTGAAACCACCGAATATAAAAGAAACGTTCATCATAACAACAGGTGTCAGTGACCGTAACATTGGGGCAGCACTCAAGCAAAAGGAAGGAGTAATCGAATATGCCAGCATAGTCCTGACTCCAACGGAGGAGAAGTATTCGACCATTGAGAAGGAATGTTTGGCAATCGTCTGGGCACTGGACAAGTGGAGGCCATACCTGTTGGGTCAACAGTTCCACGTGGAGACGGATCACAAACCGCTGGAATGGATCATGACTGCGAGGGACCCTAGAGGAAAATTAGCCCGATGGGCATTACGTTTACAGGAATATGACTTCACGATCAACCATGTGCCTGGTTTGAGCAATTGCGTCGCGGATTTTCTTTCTCGACCGCAGATAGACGATGAACTTCCCAAAGTGATATTTGGAGTCAACGGCTTAATAATGGAGCAGGACCCACAAACGCTAGTACGTCTACAACGTCAAGATAAGGTCCTACGGAAGGTGATTGAAGCTCTGACAAGAGGCGTGGGAATCCCCACGCATCTCAATGGAAAAGAGTTGGCCTAAACAATGCAGGCGTATTGACATGGCAGCGTGGCGTTGGGCGCCCGTGCGTGGTAGTCATCACGAGACAACTGAGGAGGAAAGTGGTGGCAGACTGCCATGAAATGGCACACACCGGATGCACTAGAACGTACGATCTGCTTCAACAACGAGCATATTGGCCGAAGATGAAAGAGAATGTGACAACTGACGTGCTTGCATGCCAACAGTTTCAGTTACTGAAGGATGATAATCGTCGAGCCCACCAGCCCTTACAGCCAATACCAGTCTCCGAAATCGGTGAACTCTGGTCTATGGATCTTATGGGCCCATTTCCACTGAGCGCCCGCGGTAACCAGTACGTTCTTGTCAAGACAGGACACTGCCCGTTGGATCGAAGCGACTGGTGTTCTGGATCAGAAAGCATCTACGGTGGGAGACATGGTAATGAAGCACATTGTAGCAAACCAAGGTGTGCCAAAGGCGATCTTGACGGATCAGGGACCATGCTTCGATAGCAAGGAGTTTCGAACACGCATGCAACAACTGGGAATCAAGCGCATGCGAACGACGCCGTATCACCCACAAACGAATGGCCTAACTGAACGTAAGAACCGAACGGTCAAACAATGGTTATCAGCCAAAGGAGGAGACTGGGAGTCTGCTTTGCCACTGGTGTTATTGGCCTACCGGGCGTCTGTGCAGGCGAACACGAAGAAATCTCCATTTCAATTGATGTACGGTAGAACCCCTCGACTTCCGGTGGATCAGGACATTGGGGTATGACCAGAGTGTATTGATTCCACTGAAGAATTGGTAACCGAAAGAGAAAGAGCCAAACGAAATGTGAAAGCATCGCAGGCACGCACAAAGGAGCAATCCGCAAGGCAACGGTTAGGCAAGAGTAGAATGTTCAACCTAGGAGAACGGGTGAAATATCGAAATCATCGGAACACGGGTGCCAGCGGACCAGGATCAAGAAAACTTTTGCCTAAATGGAAACGTCCGTATTTGGTAATATCCAGACGGGGCCCAGTATACACGATCAAGAAGGACGGCGAGACGAAACGAGTGCACGCCAGTGAGTTAGCAACGTGGCACGAGATGCCGGCGCGACTAACCAGAAGATCAATAATCCGGGACGAAACACCGCATCGATCGGAGAGGATTCGTCGACAAATGCGAAGGAACCAATGAACCTCAGAGGGGTGAGGAGTGTTGTATAGCAGGCAGTTTCGTTGTGATCAGGACAAGCCCCGAACACGACGGACAAGAAGAGACTATCGGAACAGTGTGTACATGCTGTGTGAGAACATTCACCAAGGCGAATGACAACGTACTGTCACCCAATGTATGTGAGTGTATGTCTGTCGTGCAAATGAGTGTACGCGTTTGTGGTTTAGTTTTTGGCGACCTGTACGGAAGTTTGCGCAATAAACCAACTCGCTGGCCAAGCGTCTTTCGCGGACACAGTAGGTAGGAAACCATTGACATGCTTCGAACGTTGGCGATAGCTTCAACAGGTGGTCGAAAGTTTCATCAGGGACATTTTCTCTTCCTTATAATAATTGTACCAAGAATGAGGTAGGTTGGAACTGCACCACGTTTCAACAGTGCTTTGTCAATATTTCTCAGTGAAATATACGCATCTCATGGCTGTATATATATTCAGTTTGATCCGAGGTGATTTTGGGTAATATCTTAAGCCTCGTCCACACCGAGTTGTTTTTGTTCCTATAAATTTTACTCCTTAGCCGTACGTTGATCAAATGGCATAATGTCTCCCCATTGTCCCAATTCATTAACGCGCAACAGCTTGATCGTTCCGTTCCGGCTACCCGAGAGGCCTCAGGGCTTTCGACCACCGCCAACATAGCCAAATTGAAGACACCCGCAGAACAGCTTGGGGTTGGGCTTGCTCGTTGTCTTGCCAGTCAGGGTCATTTGTTACCACTGATGGGTCACATCGCACCAGTCTACTGGGCCTGGGATCAAGCTTTGAGTCTGCATCCACTACCGGACCTGGTAGTGGCAGTGGAACCCCAAGCGCTGATCGACCTCAATGTGACCACTGCGAATCCCGTACAGACTGGCAATTGTCGTTTTATCAACCCCGGTCAGTTTGGCCAGACCGTGGCATCCATGGGAGATTCGGGGTCGAGATTGCGGACCGAATACGCTTTCAAGGTTTACTATCCCCAGTCTGCTGTAGTGGAGAATAGCTGCCTTCCAGACTAATTCATGTCCACGTAACACCTTCCTCCCTAAACCAGATTTCCCTATTTTTGTATCTTCCACCTTGTACTGTATGCTTGTTCAAATGAACTTCTCAAACTCCATCATATTGTGAGGTGATACTGTGGTTTCTGCTTTGTTTGCGAATGACAAGTGAATAAACGCAGTGAGTGGGTGCTTATCACCCCCCACCCGCATCCTCGGAATTAGGTGGTTAAACTACGACCACATCTCCGACTATAAGATTGTGTATTCCATTAGGGAATGCCATCTCTTGGGCTACTGGTTAGGTTTCCTGAGAACCAGCTGTGTTAACGTAAAATGGCCTCCGAGTGGCCAAAGGGGGGACGCATATTTTCACATTTTTCACTGATGGTCACTTTGTCCATCGCATGTAGTACATCGTCGACCGATTTCGTGATGGATCTTTGCGTAGTATGGAAACTGTCAGCTTATGATATAAAGTGGACGTTTACTGGGATGTGGCGGATGACCTTAGGATATATGCGGTGCTGCGCATTTAAGGTTTCCACAAATATCGAAGTAATGGCACACCAGGCAGTGTCCACGAGGTTGCCGTTTATCTAAAGCTTGTTTTGCTATATTCATCGAGTTAAAATTCGTGGTGAATTTCTTATTAGTGGACGCCAGTTTACTACAGTCCGTAGTGTTAGTCTTAGAATTGGCTTCCTATGACCAGTTCCGTCCTTGTATAGACTCATAAAACTGAAATGGTTGAAACGAGATTCGCACCGGCGACTCTTCGTATAACTAGCCAAAGCTGGGATCTTTTTCTTCACCGGCCTCATGAGCATCGCTTTTGACGGAATGATTGTTGTGACTGCTATGTAGTTTGTTCATACTTCAACTTGATCGTCTTCGACGATTCATCATCAGGCTGCAGTTACACGAAACTGCGAAGAGGGGACATGTTACGTAGGTTACGTCAAACCTGCATACACACTCGGATTACTAGTCGGTTGTCACGGCAACCCGAGCGTTGTCACAATTCTTGTGTTCATATAGTTGAGGCACCAATAAACAGATAGTGGCTTCGACATTGATTGGGATACTGCCTTTTTCTGTGTAGTTTAGACCTCAAAACTAATTTGGGTGATCTGAGGTCGGAATAGGCGTATATTAAGTACACAGGTGGATAGACGCATTGGATCCCTTGACTGACTCTTTCATAAGCGGAAATAAAAGTCAACAAATGTGGATGTGCTAAGAGACACTGGGAGACTACGACCTATTTGATGGCTCTGTGGGGTTGGCATGGACAATCGAGTCGATTGTTTTGATGTCTAACCACAGAATTGTGATCGTGAACTGGCATGGAGTCGACTTAAAGTGGAAATAAAAACAGAAGAAAGATCGTACCTCGTAGAACACGAAAGTCAGCGGTGGGTGGCGATGGGGTTTGATTGCCAGGTTGGATAAAGTAACACTCTTTCGTGATGTAATTGCGAAGAAAATATCCAGCCGAGATCTGAATCCTTGTAACGAATCGGCACTCTGGCCTATTCTCAAGGTCACAGGCCAATCAACGGGACCGCCGCGTGATTTTCGGGACCAAGATTTGCCGTGTTAATTACATCAAGGAGGAGAATCCGATTTCCTAACAATCGTCTTATTATACCGTGAACGAACCGGCGTATTGATTCGGGGGTTTACAACAAAGAGTGGATTATTCGATCAGATTCCGATCGCCTCAGCAGTGGTCAAAATTCGGCATCCCACGGCTTTTGACTGACCGCCCCTGACTCGGTAAATCGGAGGGAAAGAATAGGTCGAGTTGATGATATAGTGCAAATCAACAAACTGTGCCACACTTGCGCTGGTAATTGTCTTGGTGACTCCGCTGTTCATGCAGGCTGGATGATGCTCACGGATCCGTTCAGATAAGCGCCTGGTCGTGCGACCCACGTAGCTAGTTCCACAGGAACAAATAAATGAGTATACATAGAACGAAGCTGCAGAAACGGGCACTTTATCATTTACTGGTAGACACAAAACTGGAGTAGAGTTCAAATAGACGCGCAGTTTGGCAACATACAATGTTCTCTCGAAGACAGTGCTAAGTATCCTAGTTATTGTTTCAGCAAGCGTATCCGTTTGGAATGGCAACGAAATGTACATTGCGTTCTTTTCTGTGAGGAACACCGCGTCATTTTTGTTGTAACGTTGCTTTTTTTTCTGCAAATCGTTCCGGATAGCCAATTTGCAAGAATACTTGTGCGCATGAACGAGAGTTCATCGGAAATCGTATCCTGTGTACATATTCTCATGACTCTATCAGCCGAACAGTTTATGAGGCTTCTTTTCCGTATCACGAAAAAAACTGCTGAGGTGGAGATACTGCCCATTCCAGGTCTTTTTTCCTAATAGATTGTATGTTGAGCAGATCCGTTAGCATGGCGCCGGGTGAGTACATCCAGCAAAGAGGTTCAATTTTCAGCGTGAATATTACGTTCTCGTGCGCCGAGTTGAAAGTGGCTAAGATATCCGTTGGGTTAGCACTTTCACTAAGTACAGACGGGTTACCATCCACATATCACTTATAAACACCAAATCCGTGAATGATGGTGTGGGTTATGGATAAATAACTACGGCCTAACATGAACTACTTATAACGAAAAAAGGGTGCACAGTTGAGTACTAAGTTGTAAAACACAAATACGGAACTTGCTGCTTTTTTCGTTTCGCCCTGTCAACAATGCTTTATATAAATGTTATGTATTTAGCGTGATGATGAAGAAGCGAAAACAAGCTTGTTCGCTACACCTTTTTTCTGTGGATTTCTAATCATTTGAGACTTGCCGACGACCCAACTGTGCTGTATGGACTTAACAAGTTTGTTAAGTTTAGCACAGAAGTGAGAGCTGAAATTTGTTTCTGGGATACATGTATGAAAACCGATTAATATCCGAGGCAATCCTGGACAGTTTTGTGGGGAATTCGCGTTAGTAAGGCATCACTACAGCGACATACACTTAACGAACGGGATACCACTTGAGGTCAACTTGAAGAGCTGGAGATGAACCTTGTCAAGTGTGACCGCTGTTTGGAGCAGCCTAGGCCCGAAGAGCGTGCCGATTGAGAAGACTACATCCATCCGGTTTTGAAACAGTAACTGGAAAAGAAACTAGCATCGCCACTAAAGCAACTCAATCCAGTGAAGTCAGTCACTGAATTCCCGGTCAATCCTGAATGGTACGTTCACAATTTTCCTTCACTGCCCATGGATAAAAATATTGGTTGAATTTTTGTCACTGGATCCTAAGTTTTGTTGTCCACAACGTAAAACCAGGCAACTGGATTTGGAAGCACAGTTTGGGAACTTTTTCTCCCAGTTTTCTGATCTCAGTCCGTCATCTCTGCTAGGCATTGAACGACTGAAGTCCACACTTGTTGACTCCTGTAGGGTAATTCAATCTGGAAACGTCTCTTAGAAAAAGAACACATCTCAACAGCCGAAAATCTCAGGAAGAATGAAATACTGTTCTTTCGAAGCTGGATAAGGTTAGTGGAATTGTTATACTTAATGAGATAGCTTACGTGGAAAAAATGCACAGCTTACTAGATCGTAAGACCAAATTCGAGAAGGCGGGAAATGAGAATGACAAAACTCTTCGAATAGTGCTCGATCTGTTGAATTCCGTCTGGTACGGTTGTCGTCTTTGTTTGGTATGATGCGGAGCGGTGAATTCGTTGAGGCGTGTTTGGTTTGTTTGTAGAGAGCCGGTCCCAAATTTGCGCTTATTAATCTATGCTGTGTGCAGTGAACGATCATGATGAATTATCTGCCATAACTGCACAGTGTTTGTTTTCTTCCTTTTATAACTATCATTGCTTATCTATCAAAACTTCCCTTCTCGCTATTGTTTGACACGCATCCACCTTCGTCTGCACCCGATTGTTTTTATGACCTCATTTCCCGTTGCGGACCTATGTTTGATTATTCCAGTTTGAACGTCTTCCTTTTGGATAATTTGTGTATCGGATTAATTCACATTCAAGGTGAGGTAGCACCTTCAGTGTAATTTTATCCAACAGCACCACATAAATTTCAATCTTTTTAATCGCTTTTGGACGTTTTTTGAATTTGGAAGGTAGTTCCTTTGACCCGACCGTGTGGATAAACGTTAGTGGAGTCATCGAGTATGCGTTGCTGAGTGGCTTGCCTTAAATCGCCAGGAGCGATTTAACAGTGCTTTCCTGAATTCGGATCTTTCGAATTTTCAATTGCGTGCATCATTTGAGTATATAATGCTCGGTCGATGGAAGCCCAAAATAATCCAGACTGGAGAATCTATCGTACCTGATGATTTTACGAATGTTAACGCGGCCGACCCCCCGCGCTGTAGTCTCGGGAAATTCTGAATGCTTCGAAGTTTTTAAAAGGAGTCCTTAACTGCCGAAGATGCGGCTGCTGATGGAGCGTATGACGCCCCTCCATGTTACTTCCCAAAACTCATCCTCTGGACTAGTAAACGGTCAGTTGCCCCTTGATGCTCATGACTTTTCTAAGTTTGGCAATTTACCTTCTATTTCCTATGCCTCTAAGGATCAGGTTAGGGTTGATAATATATGTGCTGTTTATTATACTCGCGGTATGTTTGGGGCTCCGAAAGCTGTACATGAATCTGGCCCTGTAAGAGAGCTATTGGAGGCGATAAACAGAGCACCTAAAATTTGTCCCACCAGAATCTTCCACTCTGGCAATCTTCGAGGCACAACTGAGGCAAGAAGAATTACTTGTCGAAGAAGAGTGTAAACTGCGTAGAAGAAGGCTTGTGCAAAATCGGAGGTTGCTGGATGCTCACAAACACCCCGAACGAGAAGTTGTTTCAATCAAACCAAAGGAACGCGACGAGGTTGGAACATCCCACTCACCAGCCCAGTCCGATCAGGTGAGTAACGTTATCAGGACGCCGGAAGAATCACCCAATTCACTAATATTGTGTAAGGTCTGCTTAAGCTTAAAGTCGAACCAGTTGATGGGTCGCCATGACGCTTTTATGGATTTCTTATATATTTCGAAAATAATATGGCAAACAGATTGAATGGTGATAACCAAAAGCTTTTATATTTAATCTATTATTGCCCTGGTAAAGCGAAGGAATCCATAGAGCATTGTGTGCTCTTACCTGGATCGACAGGATATAAAGAAGCTGTCGACTCTATTCGCAATATGCATGATACGATGTCATTGAGTGGCATTTGAGGTTCAATCTGTACAAGGCCAACACCATTCTTGTAGAGCCAGCTTACCGGTTGCACAGATCGAGAGGCCACTCTCGATGGAGCCGTAACAATGGACTCACCCAGCAAGAATTGACTTTCCGGTATCTTAGACAAAAGTGTGGGAGTTCTTATTGTATGCGATGTTCCCGAGGTTCATTGGGTATTGGCAGAAAGAATGGGAACCAGAAAGGAACCGTATGCTGTTAAAACAGTCTTTGGGTGGAGCCTCAGGAGTGCAATTCGTGCTACGCCAGGAATGTCCGAATGCGTAACCCACGTGGGTGTTCGGCTGGTGCCTCCGGAAGAGAGAGTTCAAAGAATGTTTGAGTTGGACTTCGTTGTCAGATAGTCACTACGGAATAGGTTTACCATTGCGGACAGGGATTAGCCAACTATCCGACAATCGTCCGATGTTTGAGCGGCGTCTGCACTCACTTAAGCGAAGGCTACTTAGGGATGCCACATTAAAATCGGAGTACGCAGCCGTTGTATCCAATCACATCAGGAAAGGCTATATAAGAAAGGTTTCTCCAAAGCCAGACGGTGATATCTATCTCATCATCTAGCACTTAACCCGAATAAGCCGGATAAGGTGCGAATAGTGTTTGATTGTACTGCCGCGTATCAGGGAGTGTCGCTTAAGCAGGGTCTGCCGTAAGGGTCTGATGTGACTAATAATTTTATTGGAATGTTCCTGCGTTTCCGCAAGCATGCGGTAGCCATCACGGCAGATATTGAAGAAATGTTTTACATGTTCGTGTTACGGAAAGTGACAGGTAAGTTTTATCTCCCTGTGGTGGAGCCCGCCTGCTTTAGGTGAATCTTCTGAGGTATATTGGTCGAACGTTCATCTTTTGGTGCTACCTCACTGTTCTGTGCAAACTGCGCCTCAACGGGTGGCTACTGACTGTGGCCTCAACAATATCATCCATGAAGGATAATTTCCATGTGAATGACTGCTTATTATATCTGTTGTAGACAAACTTCACACCCTGCTACAGAAGAGTGGGTTTCGTCTTACAAACTAGACACTTAATAGTGCCGAGGTCGTTGAACATATACTCTTGAAGGATAGACTGTACAAAACGGTTAACTTAGACAGAGGGTTCTGACTATCAAAGAGCCTTCGGTGTGACGTAGGAAGTGAGAAATGGTTGCGTCCAGTTTCAATTGCACATGACGGATGTCTTATACCAGGAGGGGCATACTGAAATGCGTTGCTTGCTGATATGACGCTTTGGGAGTACTTGCTCCACTACTGCTTACAGCTCGTAAGCTTCTCCAAGACCTTTATGGTCGGGGTCTTGGTTGGGATAGTTTAATAGAAGAAACCGATCATCTAAACTGGAGGAATTGGCTGACAAAGATCCTATTAGGGTGCCTCGCTGTGTTTCTCCGAACACATCTACTGCCATAACGTGGCGAAAAAGGCGTTCAACAAAGCACAATGTTTATTGTCCAATTCACTGGTTGGTGTTACGCGCGCGCTCGCGTTTATGAGTCAGAATTCCGGTCCACAACACCCCCGATTCCCGCTCAAACGTCGTGTGCACTTCGGCTCAGTTTGCGTGTGTCTGACGTCTTCTTTCAGGGGTTTTTTACCCTCCAATTCCTCTTCCGTTGGGCGGTAGCTCGCGCTGTCCACTGTAGCGTCTGGTCGAGATATTCATCCGGGTGTTTGAATAATCGCGCCCCCGATCTCGTTATCCATCCCATTTTTCCTGCGATGCGTCGTCCGTTGATCCGACCCTGTTGAGCGATGTCCCATCCGGTCGTCCATGTTGTCCTCGATCCGCTCGTTGTGGGCCTTTGGATGTACCTCTTCACCGCGTTGAGGTATTCCGCCGAGAGTTCAAGTACCAGCACCTCTGGTTAGACAGTTCACCACAATGGGAATAGAATTGCACTTGTTTTGTGACGCTTCTGAGGTAGAATATGGTGCATTTGGCTATATTAGGTTGACAGCGTCGAATGGTTCGTGCGAGTGCTCTTTCATTCTAGGCAAACCAAAAGTGGTCCCGCGCAAAGTGGTTACCATCCCAAGACTTTAACTCATGGCGGCTGTCCTCGTAGCAAGACTAATGCGGCTCCTTGTAGACGAACTGAGAATGCGCTTAATCTTGTGGACGTGCTCAATGATGGTACTGCAATATATTCGTAACAACTCGTCGCACTTTGCGATATTCGTTGCAAACCGAGTGAGATTAATTCGTGAGTATACCACTATATCACAGTGGAGACGTATCTTCCAAGCTGAGCCCGGCCGATGTCGCATCGATAGGAGCTTCCCGTTTATCTTCACATGAGATGGACTATTGGCTTCAGGGATCGGAGGTTTTTGTTTTCGGAGAGCAGCTGGTTAGCGTTATTTTTCAGTGTACTGACAGACGGGGACTGCGAGGTTAGGCGTGTTTTGACTGTTGGGACGGTGCATGCAGGGAATCCCATTTCGGAACGTCTGGTACCACGATATCCCAGTTGGTTAAAATTAGTGAAGACATTGAATGGCTCTCTTGTTTCGTTAGGTTCGTTTGTTTACTAAAGTCTGAAGCCAAACAAATCCGGATGGAGTCAGGGCCAATGCGTGTATTCGAACCGGAACGAGCAACCTGTAAGCCGATCAAGCTTGCTCAGGAAAAATGTTTTTCACCCGACCTGAAATACGTAAAGACTAACCCTCTGTTGACAGGAGACGTATAGGTCATCTGCTCCGGCTGAGACCAGTACTAAGACGGTTTATTGTCTTGGTGGAAGAGAAAGCAATGGCGATGACAGAAACGATACAAAGCCTGTTACTTTACCATCACAACACAGAGCTTATAGTTAAACATCATCACGAGATAGAGGGCCACATGGGTGCCACACATGTGCTTGCATCAGTTGGGACGAAATTGTTGGTGTTAAAGGGGATGGCGACTGTTAGGCGCGTGATTAATAAGTGTTATAAATACGAATCACTTTTCTAAACCACATGAGCAGCTAATGGCTCCATTACTAATAGACAGAAACTGCTGATTGGTATGCATTCCGCCCCACTGGAGTGGGCTATCTCGGCCCCTTCAAGGTCAAGATAGATAGGAGCGAACACGAGCGTTACGGCTACGTGCTTAATTTTTTTCAGATTCGTGTTATCCATCTGGTGGTTGCCCATTCACTGATTCGTTCATGATGGCACTTATTAGATTTGTGGGTAGACGAGGTGTTCCAGATACCATATATAGCGACTACGGCACCAACGTTGTAGACGCAGATTAGAAGCTGAGAAAGAGGCTGCAACCTTTGGGTCAGAGAAAGATTACTGGCTGCTTGCTAACTCGTGAAATTGGTTGGCATTTTAACCTACCTGAAGCCAGCCATCAAGGTGGGATATGAGAAAAAAATGATAAAAACTATCCGGCAGGCACTTGCGTGTCACTCACCCGCAGGTTATGAATGAGACGCTGCTCAGCCACATGGAAGAGGTGAAACGAATGATTAACCATCCTCTTGTGCCTATCCGTGACGATCCTCAAATCCCGAAGGTACTGACACCCAGTGATCTGTTGCTACTGATGAGTTATTTTCAAGTTGACCATCACTCACATTTGATCGCAGCCTTCGCATTCAGATAGACTTTCCAGCCAGCCTCTTTCGAAAAGAAGCACTAGACTCGAGTTTCGCTCTCATTAGAGCTCATCAGTAGTGCATATCCTCGCCACGGCCGGGATTTGAACT
>QNGE01005314.1:0-27861 GCA_008508345.1 Paragonimus westermani | reverse complement strand
CAAACTTTTTCACCGCAAGCAATTCGCTTGAGGTTACGTACAGTTTCGCATACTCGGGTAGCACTATCTCGTCAGCGAGAATAACAAAGGATGAGTTGTCTTTGAGAATCTGCGTAACCTATGGCGTCGAAAAGACGTACGGTTGTTGCTGAAAGGAAGGGTATATAATGCTTGTGTACCTTCTGTGTTCCTCTGTGATTCGGAAACATGACCTGTTCGCAGCGAAGATGCGAATAGACTGGCTCTGTTTAACCATCATTGACTCCGCCACTTAGCCCAAATCAAGTGGATTGATTGCGTAGGCAACACCGCCGTTCACCGTCGCGTGTTCCGGAATGTTCGGGACGCGCGACCAATTGGTCAACTAATCACTCAGCACAGCGTGAGTTGAATGGGTCACGTACTCCGCACGCCAGCTGAGCGTTTACTGTACTGAGCATCATAAATCGAGACCAACAACAGTTAGGTAAAACCGCGTGATGGCCAATGAACAACGTGGTCACGAAATGTGAGGACTCTGACTGTTCCACTGATCGAAGTGGTTAGGTTTCGCTTGTCAGGCTGGGGTCTTCGTGATCACTCCAATTCCTGGATGGAGACACTATCTGAGATGGCAATGTGCCACAGTCAATGAAATACCTGTATCCATACCGTTTCTAGTGCTTCCTCTTAGTCTTCTCTTGTTTATTTTTAACCTTCTTCGTAACGTTTTCTTTTAGGATATTCCACCTCATTGTTGAGGTGAGCGGCGTGCCGAGTAACAGTACTTCTGGTCGGGCTCAAGGCTGGTGTGGTGATGATGGTGAACCTGTCATTTCAAAAGCGGGTTTCAGCGAATGACGCTTTAGACATTCATCCTTTGTAGGCAGGAGATGTGCCTGTGGATGATGTTGGATGGGGAATATTTCGTGGCCTAGAATCAAGTCTCCTCTGGAGTAACTGTGGCGCGTTGAGAACTGATCTTCTGGTGGTTTATTTCAGAAAAACATCAATAAATGCTAAATCCTTTTCTTAGGATGAGAAAAGCAAGTCTGCAGTTTGGTTTCCGGATGCGGCAAGATTATGGAGGCGAGCATGTTGAAAAAGGCTTCAAAGTGTAAAGTGATGTAACTCCTTCCTAAGAGGGACGGTGTGACTGTTTTTTTGCCATGGCTGCATCGACGAAATAATAATAATGATAATAATAATAATAATAGTCAGCGCAATTTTGATGGCCAATAAGCGTCTGTATTTATCGGTGTTAGATAGCGAGTCATTTTCCATGGGTTACTGGCTTTTACAGTTCGACAGTTCCCCAGTCACTCTCCAACTTGCCAGTGTTGCACGTCATCGGTATGCATTAGCGTGGGTGGTTCGACAGTGCTAGGTAGTGTACGAAAGAATAAAGTAAACGGGGGTCCCAAGGTCCTCGCGGAACTTCGTTGGGGTCAGGGATCCAGCTTGCTAACTGTCCATTCACATTAAGATTGGAGTTATGTGTAGCTAGAGACAACCCCTAAACAACTTGGATAAGCGTTCACCGAGATCGTAATTGTGGTTTCTGCGAAAAGATGGAACGGTCGGTTCCGTTAGAAGTTGGGAAAAAATCAAAATAGATTGTACCAATGGCCAGTGCTGTCGGCAGTCCTCATCCAAAGAACACAAACGATCAGTAGATTTGTCGTGCACGGCCGTCTCAGGGCGTTCTCTAGGACTGCGTCTAGTGTTAGATTAAACGTAAGAAGCTAATTAGCTGCTTACAGATGCAGAAAATGAAATAGAGCTTGAGTGAAACGCATGCGAGTCAGGAATGCACGACAGACCAAATAAGCAAAAACGTGAGGAGAGAACCGTTGGCGGAAGGACGTCGGTCTCAGCTGGTGTATCACGTAAGTGGCACGCACATGGACTACGTACTGATTGAGTAACCAGCAACCGGTTTTGACACTGGAACGGCACAAGTATGAACCCGCCACAAAAGTACGATATGAAGGTTATTACGAATTACTGTACGTCGATGAGAAATTCCCTTGACTTTTCCAATCCGTATGCATAATGTCCTGACCGAGTGATGTCTTCAACTATTTTAATGACCTTTCAGGGTTATCGTAGATTACTCTTTGATATTCCCGATTCAAACGATGTTTGCCATGCACCCTGTGGTGACCTTTCAGATCTGCATGATGTGTTTCTTGTTTTGCGCACTGACCTGAGATGCCAAGTGATCAACATGTATATGACTGCCGGCCTGTACCCCTTCCCCATCCTTCAGTTATGTTGTGTTCCTTCGGCTGGTTCACACATGTTTAAATCACATGCGTGTACCATTCAGAGACACCGCCGAATTACCGATTCACATTTGCTTGATAACCCTACCCGAGGGCTCCGTGTTGGTTGTCTATTTGTTACACTCCCCTGTAGCATACGTTCGAACTTTCTTTTTACACGCCGCCTACTTCCCTTCTGTGAGTAATATGATTAATGACAATTATTCCCACATAAAAGTCGCTTTGGCCGCCAGCATAAATTTGGGCACCAATTTATGGTCGACCATTGACGGCCGAAAACTATCTTGAGACGTGCCATTTCGAACAAACATTACCGAGCTGTTGTGCATTCTTTGTCAGTTTTTGACTGGATCTCGGGGTGTTGAGTTCTAGTGGTACTCAGGCGACCTCTGAAAAAAACGTAGAACAGATTCTACACTCCTTGTGAAAGGGAATAATTGAGGTTTGTTATAAGCTCCAGGCAGCCGAATCAGTAGTGATTAACTCAAAACATGGACTGGGTCTTTAGTTCAGCAATCCGAACGAAGTGAACATCAAAGATAAGGTTGATCATAGTATAAAAGACTCACCAAAACCTAAATTGAACATCTTGTCCGCCTCGTCGAACACCAAATAGGTGACTCGGCGCAAATTGGTGGACTTTTTCTTGACCAGGTCAATCAGTCGTCCCTAGAACCAGACAATAAACAAAGGGCGGTCGAAATGCTAGAGGCAGCTGAATATATTCAACACTGTATGAAGTCGGGTGTCGAACTCAGAAGTACTTGTAAAAGATAACACGACAGATGAGGTATACATCTAACCGTTTAAAAATGATGACTATGAATTAGGCATTACATCGCCAAAACCTCACGTTCCACATTGTATCTAGATACTAGAATGGACAACAACACTGGCATCTCGATGTTTGTTTGAATTTTCCATTGTTTCCCTCTAGTGACTAGCGCTACTTCATAAGCACGTTAGTTAAACAACAGTAACATTGACGTTACTAAATCTGAGTGGGTACTATCGCTTCTGGTACTCTCGTCACCGACTACACAGGTCACAACTAACGAGAACATCATCTGAAACAGCCAACCTGACCAACATTTTTGTTCCAATGACAACTCATACACTAAATACACACTCATAGTTATGCGCCCCAATATCCAGCCCAACATTCCTTTATTATTAAAGAACTTGTAGATGTCACTTTGGACAGGACATTCATAACTGACACATTCCGTTTGTCCGCGCTAATTACCGCATCGATACTTCGTAGGTGTTACCTCAACGTGGTCCGATGTCCCGCGACCTTTTCACCCTACAATCCGAAATGCAAAGTGACCTCGTGAAACAGACGTGCTCATTCGTGATGCACCTGGCACGGTGGACCATCCCAATCATGTCGACACCACAGGTGCCTGTACAATCCTCTCTCACCCACTCCCCCTCCACACACGCACAAATTATCTCACTCTTGGTGGGCCTGTCATTGGTCATGTTCACGATCAAACCAAAAGCCGTCAGGCCCTCTGACATGTAAAAACAAGTGGAGGTTTGAGACACGGAACACAACAGCGTCGTGCCTGTACTGGAGGACATGAACTAAATGGTACACAGTGGCACCGAAAGGATTTTGGCTCCGAGGCTCGTACTGCCTCACACAGCAAAGGAATTACGAGTCAAGGATTATACTGACATCAACCCTGCTCTCTGAAACTCCCCCACAAGTCTCCGCATATTCAAGCAGTGATCTGCAACAATCATGTGTACAGAACTAGCAGGATTTTGATAAGTTCAAACACTTGGTTATCTAGCTCATTGTTCGTTTTTATGTCACACTGTTAATTACGTGTTATACATGCATGCTTTTTATTGACGTCATTATCTTTTGGTGATAAGTAACTCTAGCGTCAATAAACTCTCTTTGAAAGTAGACCGTAAGCAGATCCCAGCTGGGTGGTAGATACGATCTTGTAAGCCTCATCGATACAGTCTTCACGCACAAGATCGATCACATTCTCAAACACTTCTTCAGCATGTGCATTAACCACGACTCGAGTTCGATTCACTGACTCTTTATATTAACCAATAATTTTTTGAAGATAGACCGTTTGCAAAATCAAGTTGAGAGCGGCGAGGACCATTAGAAAATCTTCGCATGTCAACTGGACAAATTCATCATAACACGATGAACACATACACTGGATAAGTCGAAAAACGGTTCCTGCGTCTCACTGAAGTGGAATCCTCTTTACAGACTGATAAATGACTGAGTGAAAAACAACAAAGCACAAGAAAAATCACTTACGGGGGTGCAGATCAGAATCTCACAGCCGGCCTCGCACGCCTTCTGTTGTTCCCACAGACTGCCACCTCCGTATGCGCACACCACCGTCAGGTTGTAGACTCTCGCCAACTTTTTCGCCTCTGAGTATATCTGCTGTGCTAGTTCACGGGTTGGAGCGCATATCACACAGATCGGGCCATCTCCTAGCTTCAGTGGTGGCTACAAAACGACCGACACGAATAAAGTTGATCTAATAAACAGTCCGATGTAATCATACACAAATAGAGTGACAAATAATGTGCTGATTTAGACCCGACCTCCACAAGTATCTTTACTCGCTCAAGATTGTCAGAAGCTCAACTTCCGACACGATATTGTGAATTACCAGGGGATGTGTTTTCTTCGGATGAAGGTTTTCACATAGCATGGAAAGAAAACTCCATTGTTATTTGTTGTCAAAAAATCCTAATAGGGTCAATACACATCTCGTCGATCCAAACCACCAAATTCTGATAAATAAAACGTATAAAATGTTCTACCGTACACTCAACAAATTCCAACGCAGCGTCTATCCACATCTGTGTGTACAGCTGTGGCAGCTTTCATTTGTATACCGAAGCCCAGATTACGTGAACAAGAGAGGTAAGTACGGGCACTCCACCATCCTTGGTCTGACCGTAAATTGGCAGAACACCAGTTCGAGACAAATGGAAGACGAAGAGTGAGAGATTGAAGTGCATGGTAGTAGGAGTTATCAATTTCAGTGAGAGCCCAACCGAATTCCGTTCTCTATGCGTGGCCTATCTCCACATCTGCCAAACGCTCATGCCACTCCATTACTGTATCATGTCTAGGGTTACTCAGTCGCATACATGTCATTCACTTAGCCATGGTATATTTCACAGCTGTGCCTATTTGAATGATAGTCTGTCAACAATGTACCTTCGTTTGAAGTTTTCGTTTCCAAGGTCAGTTGTAAATGTGCTCGTGGAATTGAGGCAACAGCAAAAAATACAAAGACAGCAGTTGTAAACCAAAGCACAATTAAACCACTTCAGGAGAACAGTCGTAAATAATAGGGTACCTCAGCGAGATTCATTGTAATTATTTGCCAGAATAAACTCATTGTCTAAATGTTATATACATCAGAGTTGGTGATGTTACTATTAGTGTGTAAACAAACAACACATTTCTTTCGTGATAATCTGAAATTATGCAGTTCCGAATTAGTCAGTCATTCCGATGATTAATGAAACAGGGACCACACGGACTAGAAAAACTCGGATGAATCCGAATCCCTAATAACACAAGATAATTCAGTGGTAAAAAATATGTAAATAAAAATAAAAAACACGGTGAACCAGCTACAGTGTAAAAGCCTTTTAGATTGGCAGTGAATGGAGGTAAACATGTGAAGGGAAAACAGCGAAGAGCAGTGCTCACTACTGGTGGTCGACATCGGGTAGTTGCACATGATGGTCACCATAAACAATAGACAGACAACGCATATCGTTTATGGACGAACAAATCTGCCCAGTGTCACATGCGTAAAACAGAACAAGAGAATACGACGTGAAGGTGAATCAAAGGTGATACTGAGAAGTTAAGAAAGATAGGTAACAAGTTTTGCAAACACAACCCGACACGAACGAGAAGGCGGGTGGTGCAAGGATATGTCAACATACAAGTGTCACAAGACGTGACACACAAAGTTCATCTTCTGGAGATCCACAGTCGTGTGGATCTCACCGGGTACTCTCAACTGTTTATACAACCGATAAACTCACGTCACTGTGTTATGTTGAAACAGGGATTTGGAGAGGTCAGCGCCGAATTTTTCATACGAAGATGCCTTTCTAAGCTACCCTCTGTTTGGCGGCATCCGATTCGGATTATCCTNTTCCCGCTCCACTATGGAAAGCCAGGCAGACCATTCATCATACAATGCACCAACAAAGCCGAAGAAGAGAATGTATAGAAGACCACAGACACTCACGCATCTGCTTTTTGTCTGGCTGCTCTCCTTAGGCCAATCTGACAAGATTGAACCCGCAAGGACCGTAGTCACAGTCAGCACAGCCCTCCGGATCAAAACAGCACGCAAGTCTGACCACCACGCCAAGGTAGCAGAAAGGGTCAGGAAGCTACCCTCTATGGTGGTAGCGATGAACATGACGGACTGATGATGCAGTTTCCCCTGCAACAACAATTAGTCCTTACATTAACAGTCTTGGTTTTACTATATTCAGTTCTAAAGTACGCACTATTTTACACAAAAAATTTGTCCAACCAGAAATCGCATCACTTCTTGGACGCCATATGCAAACCAGTTTGAAAGAAAGGACGGATGGACGACATTGTTTAATCTTAATGGAGCCTAATACACTTAGCTGTGAGTGGGGAACTAAGTGAGATATCCTAATTTAGTAGATTGCTCACATTAGCAACAGTTGCTCCAGGGAGATCAAAAAACTAGTGCAACATTCAGAACAATCCAAACTTTAGGTCGAGAGCGTCAAAGGCGGACGAAAAGAGCTGCGGATAAACATACCACCCGCAGAAGGTGGGTTAGCCGAAAAGCTTATTTGAATGTGAAGGCTGCGATCAAGTGTGGATGGTGTTCAATTTGAAATGGTCAAAATGGTCGTAAAAATCCAAAGCTGACTGATCAAATTGTTAAAACTGAAATTCCGCAACGAGACTGGAAATATGACGCCATTATTGATTATCTCGTTCTGCATCGCAATATGGGAGCGGCAGATTGGAATGCAGGTGTGAATAAAAATAGTCAAAACCATGGTTTACAAAATCCTGAAAATGCATATACGGTATTGAGCAATCTGCACGTGACGCACAAACCTGATCCATGATGTGAATGATTGCTGGCCACAGGAAAGCAGCGGTTTTGCCGCTTCCTGTTTTCCCAATACCAATGACGTCCCGTCCGGCCATAGCTAATGGGACGGCCTGAGCTTGAATTGGAGTCGGTTTGGTGAATCCTGCCTTTCGAATGGCCTCCAACAGGGGCTCGTCAAAACGCAGATGAGCAAACGCACAAACGGGACGCAGTGGACTGGGACCGCTCACACGAATGCCAAGTTTTTCTCGCAATTCCGCCACTTTCATGTCATCTAGCTTGGAGATATCCTCGTGTTCCACGTAAAAATTCTTTGCGAACGGTGAGTAGTTAATTGTCGAATGATCGATTGGTGGCAGCGGATCGATCATCTAAATGAATGTTTTGGAAGGCAAATATCAATCAGGAGACGGCTGAAGAAGCAATATGGGTGTATACTCATACTGTTTGAGTAGCACAACAGCAAAAAACAGGATGAAAAATAATTTTGTGTACACAACTTCACAGCCATTCACACAGCTAATCACGAAGTTCCTATAATGTCTTGGGTGAACACAGCGTGAGAACCACAACAGCTATTATAGACAGTTTAATAAGGAAGAAAACAGTTAGCAGTTTAGAGATACTCAAAGGCGAGAGTTAACAGAACAAGAGAGCATAATCATGAACGTTTGTCGAGGTTAAAAAACAAGTGGTCGCAAGAGGCCTTTTGAAGAGTTCTTTTCAAAATACGGTTGGAATGTTTAGCGCATCAAGTAAAGCGGTGAAAACGGAACAGAAACTAAGACAGGTGGAGAGATGGCAACCCACTTTCTTTTCGGCGCCAATAATGTTTCCCTCCGCATCGTACTCGTACACCTCCTCATCTTCGTCGGCAGCTAAACCTAAGTGGGGATTCTCTTCCATGAAACGCATATAGGATTCCACTTCATCCTCCTGCTCAATATCATCGCGGATACCCCTGAAGACATAATGGACAAGATGTCAAATCGGTTGAGAGTAATGAAAATACTAACATTTAATCGACAGTCGTTTACTGATTTTGAAAACGGCTTGAAAACAGTTGGTGGACGTGGTCATTTAGGAAACATATTTTGGAAGGGGTTACTGATTTCTAAGCGAAAGTTATTAAACGAAAATAATACAGTAAAAATTTTCATGAACAAGACGACTTCACGAAGCATAACTATCCCATAATATGCCTGACAGTGATGGGCAGGGAATGTTACTTTTACAAACAGAAGGAAACTGAAAACGTACAATTAGGCTTGAAAGCAACAGGGACTGATTGAAGAATATCACCTTCATGGTAGTAGAAGAAACTAGAAAGTTCACAAGATGATTCGTGTATTAGTCTAGGCACTCTTGCGGTGGAATTCAACCACTTTGGGCATTCAATGTATATCGGTTCGAGGTTGGGTTGGCGACAACAAAACTTCTCAGAGGACCGCTACAGTGAGGATGAGCACAAATTCTTATATTTTACGCTGATAGCGGTCCATGACTAAGAAAAATGCTTCGACGTTCTCTCTGCCGGAAACTCACTGCATGCTCACTACACCGTATTTACGCATCCAAAGTAACCAACATAATCTTGTTGTCGATTATCACATAAGCGATTCGCACGCCACCTTCAAGGAGGCTGGAATTCGCGATTTCTCCGCTAATCGAAGACGGATAAGCCACATTATATCAACCTCGTTATGGTGTCACGCATCGACATTGGTTTGCCTGCATTAAGCAACCAGTAAATGTGTGTACAGGAACCGCGGCAAGGTACTTGCTGCGATGGCCGATGCAACCTTATTCAATCAACTGTTCACACCTGTTCGTTTCACTAGAGGTTGACAGTCAGGCCAGGTTGGGTCGATAGGTTTCCGTCGTCTGACTTCTGGTTGATCGACAGACGGGCCACATCTAGAATAAACTTGTCAGGTTTGTATTCGTTGCCCGCTCCCGAAGACCCGTACACAAATCTGAACAGTGGCAAACTCTTCGTTAAGACTGTCTTCAAGAGCCTCTCTGCAAGTAGAGGTCGATACATGCAGTACCACGAAACGACGCGGGCCATATCCGTAAAACCGCCTACTATTCAGTATGTCAGCAAATCGCGGGTACAACGCTACTAGATTGACATACGAGCCAGCTTACATAGACGACATCAGCTTTTGGCACCACCTTTGAAGATAATCACTTGCGTCTTATTTCAGTGCTCAAATGCGCTGAAGAAATACGGCTTCTATGTTAAGCCTTACAAATACTTCCGCATTACAAGTATTCAGTATCTCGGATATATTAGGCCGAGCCCATAGAAGACAAGAGCTATAGCAGAAACGCCCTGCTGGTAGATAGCACCGCTTTCCGATCATTCTCAGGCTTGGTGAATTATTGCAATAAATTTGTACCTCATATAAACCGGGTTCGTACCCCAGTGAATCATTTGCTAGCCAAGAACTCTTCACGGCTTCAGTTAGAGACCTGCCGGTCTTCAGCTGTATGTGCCAAACAAATTATGACCTTTAATTTGTTTTTCACCCACCACAACCTAAAACTGGAAGTCAGTGTATCAGCGGATGTGTCGAAGTAAGATACCGGAGCAAGTATCCTACAAAAATTCCCAAATGGTCCACAAAACCAGTCCTGTGTTCGACCCACACTCGGGCTGACCGAAAAAAAGTCGTTTAAACATAAGAGGAAGGTCTTGCGCACACACCTGCAGTTAAAAACTCCACAAACTCCTTCACATAAGGACGGTTACGTCACACATAAAACGTAGGTTTCTATCGAGTTTTAATGCGAAATAAGGTATTCCAGTCCATACCACCAACTGACTGCAGCGATCAGCTAGGATATTACTAGCATATAGATTTGAAATCCAGTTTAAGAAATCACAGAGCTCCCAGCGTACCGGTGTTCTACCTCGTCTCACGGCAAAGCTAACGGTCATAGACCGATGAAAATTCGACCATTTCTTAAGCATCAATTGATGACGTTTATAAACTCTTTTCAAACACAATTCAAAGCCTAAAAGTGGCCGCTAAAATACAGGCGGAAAAGACAGAAAAGGACGTTTCATTGTAGCAAGTCATGCAGTATATCCAGAAGGGTTGGTCATGTGATTCAGTAGACGAAAGACTGAAACAATTTTCTGGCCCTAACGATTTATTCGCTAGTAACGAATTTTTGATGCTGACGTTTACCTATTGATTCTGTCAGTTTTCTCGAGGCTTTTCGTTCGGGATTTCGCACGTTAAGTTGTCTAACAGCAGTTTATTGATGAAAGACCTAGAACTATCGAAGTGCTGCACGGCGAACCTTGACGAAGAATGGAAGACTGGCAAGAAACCTGCACACGCTTAACCTAATTAATTACCAACAAATTATCAACGAAACTGATAAATTAATGACATTAAGTGTGAAGATTGATTCAAAAATTGCAACCGTTTTACACAAGAACCACGAAGTTGGTACTCCTACAACCAGAAGGGTAATATATAACTCTCGCTAATTATAGACGTCTCTCTTATAAAGACGAACATTTAAACTGCGAATTCATCTGAGCTTCTTCTGTTTGGATAAAATAAAAGTGACCAACGAACTTCTTTGCGGTGATATGTGATTCAATAAGTAACGAAGACAGGAAATAAGACTAAAATTACGTCTCAGCCTAGGTCAGTTTATCAACAGGTCGAGTCTCAATGCCATTAGTCAACTTCTTCAGATTTATGAAAACCGTAAAAAAAAGAAAACGTTTACTACAGACAGTTACAACGCATGAACAGTAATACACCATTTACATTGTGAGACAACTATTTTCTTGGATAATCTTGAGCTCCAGGTTCCGTGTCGAGGAAGTTTCCAAGCCCTCGATATTCTGTTATAAGTTATGGTCAACTAACGCGTTCATAAATCGTAGGTCCAATTACAACTGTCCGCAGGTATAACAAAAAACACTGGTCTCATTTCGACACCTGGATTTTAAATATGCTCATCTTTTTTCCTCATATATAGATGTGTCAAAACGTAAGACAACTGTGAAATATTTGTTCTCCTGTGGAGTTGACAGCATTCTGACTAGATTTCGTACGAAACCCTTCGGATAACATCAATATCCAATACTTCTTCCTAACAAGTGTGCATTCAAAACTGCTATCTCTAGGATGTTTCCAAACAGCCATCGGTTTCTGTCCATATATGCGTTGGTCGCTGTACATTCTCGCATATTTTCACTGCAAAGTAAAATTGTTATAGCTTTTTCTTCCCAAACAATTGAGTGTGCCCACTCTGGTATAAAGCTAAAAACAGAGCAATATGATTCCTTTCCTTCGCTCCACATGTTGTACCCTAAAATATCAATGGCGTTTCGTTTTTCAGTGGCCGATGGCCACTGGGGAGAAATGATTATTGTGAACTGCCTTACATTTGGCAACGAATCCTTCGAAATTACTCTGTATCTGGGAGATCCGATCACCGATCGCTAGTAACAGTTGCTACTGGAATTGTTCTGAATCACACGGGACTGATTTCAAAGCATAGGTTATGGGAACACCCAAATTCTGAGATTTTCTCCCCCTCGAAAGTTAACGGAATAGCCTGTTCCCTATACTTCACGGAAAATCTGTAAACAAATAAAACCGCGCGGTCCTGCAAAGACATTGTCAGTCCAGGGTATTCGGAGCGATCGTTGATGGTTCCAAGTGTACGTTCGTCTATACGAAGCGAGAATGCACCATATGCGTTATGGATCGAGCGAGCGTGCTGTTTTCTAGGCCAGGGACAATAGTGAACATGTTAACTGCGGGTGTTTTGCCACTGCAAAAATTCAGCTGTTCCACTTTCAACTTTCGTCAAATTGCATCTGTGACGGAAGAAGTGAGCCAATAAAATATATCGGCGTAACCTCCGCTGAGCTTGACAATTGTTTCAACAATCCAGTTTTCGTAGTCTTATCCGTGTATGTGCCGCAGGCTTAACTGTCAACGTTGTTGCTTTAATGTGGACTGGCTGGAGTGGGCAACGAGCTAATGTAATTGTCTTGGTTGCCCACAAGTGATTGCATCTTGATCCATTGTACGGCCGTCTCAATATCCACTTTCTTAGAGTGGACAGAGTAAACTGATGTAGTTGTTGTCATGCCCAAATGCACTTATATGTGACATCACGGCGCAATCTGGATCATACATGACCGTTTGAGTGTCTCAGAGGACAAACATAATTAGCCTCTTTTTAGCATCCGTTCAAGTTATACCATTTCTCTGAAAGTTGGAAGAGATGAAAAATTCATACAGACAAAAAGTCGGGAAGTGATAAGTCTATACCTATAAAAAAAATTGCACGACTAAAAAGTAAGAGATGACCTGTTCATCATTCTAGTGTTGAACACACAGACACGAAAGCCACTAAACAAGTTTCTTCAGAGGAGAAGGTCGAAATCTTACTTTCCTCTATACGGAACATAACGCATGGAAAGAGCGGTGGTAACTAAGGGGTGTGGTCCTCAAACTCGCCTGCCACTTCCTTTGGGTGGGGTTTTCGTCCTGGGTTTAACGGTATCCAACGAACGGACTTCTTCCTGACAGGGAGGGGGGCAAGATGATCAACACAGAGATTCAGCACAGAGGAAGTTTTGGCATTCGTGACGAATAAGAAATCTACGCGAACTACCAGTTTTAAATACACTTAAAGTGACACGTCCACTAAGAGTTCGCCACAGTATTGGTTTCTACATTCGAACATTTCGTGCTGAAATCATGTGGACAATATGATGACAACTGATTTGTAAAACATACACACCCGATAAATATGAACACTTCGAAGTTGGTCGAGTTGCTCTTGAATCTATTCTGTCCATATGCATGACTGAACAAACCATTAACGCATACATCTGAGATGCGAACAATGCCACTAAGTTTGGCTGCTGACTTGTGCGTGGAGGATTCTTCTAGAGAGAAGCATATTAGTATGAACTGAGGAACAAGGAAAGCCATGTTCCACAGTCTACCTTTTGTTGAACCCAACAAATATATTCTTTAAAGATTCGAAACCCCACCAATTTGCCCAACCGATCACGTGACACCTTCCCTTATTATCTCAGATCCAGTGCTGGTCGAAACGTAGTAGGGTTGTCCACTTCATTTGTTACGAATCTTATCGAATTTGTCGTTTGCCCAAATTCACGCATGCGTCACAATCATCAATAGGGATGCAAGTTTTGACCTTTAACGCATTACACGTCAAGCATGGTTTAACGGTGTGTTCCTGATCCGTTGCCCCAGACAGATACGATGAGTGACTACGATAACTGTCCTCCTAACGTCTGTTGGTCATGGGAGATGGGGGAAGCATGCACATGAATGACTGTGGTATGAAGGGGTCTAACTGTCCATGCCAATAGATCTTAACGCCACGCTGGTACTAGACTGGAACTTTGATGAGAAGCAGAAACAGTGGTAGATCAAAGTGCATGTCTTTGTTTTACAATGAGTAAACCGTTCGAAGCACATGGTTCTCTTGATACAGTTTACCAACAGCGGAAGAGCACAAATATCACTGCCACGTTGTACATAAAACAATTTTTACGGCTGTAACTGAGGTGATTAGACAATTGCTAAAATTTAAGAGGATGCGAATTCTGGACTACCGCCTCTGGGCTAAAACTACTAATGAGACATTTCCCCAGTTAGTTTATTTCCATGGATTCCCGGGCATGCGATAATTGAATACAATGCTGTTTTAGCTAATTAAGTTTGGTAAAATTAATCATCCTTGAGATATACGGAATTAAATAAGTAACTAAGTTTCTCAAATTGAGCCAGTCGTCGTTAATCTAAGACACCCCCTGTGGTGACATCAGCAGGAACCAGACACTTGGTAGCGAAGGTCAAATTCATTCTGTCACTAAGGTTCCGAACTGATCGACTGCCAAGTCTAACAGCCTTTGTCAGTGTTAGACAGCCGGTCTAAGGTGAATTAAAGAAAGGATGAATTGCCACGAGTAAATGAGGACGGCTAACAATAAGTTAACCATTGCGGGTCGCGTTAGTCACTCGGGCTTGGGCAAGCGATTCACAGACTATTTGGCTAGGGACGCCTGAAGTGGTGGGTAATCGAACTCCAGTGGCTCCGTTATTCTTGTCTGCGAAGCAAGTGCGAGTAATGGGGTGGGGCACTGAAAGCTGCACCAAAGACGTCGCCAATTTCTCACTTTTAACATAGTTGTCTCTTCGCGAAGTGCAGGCACCCTGATTATGTAAATTTGAAGTCAGACAAAGAACGTTAGAATGCTATTTCCACTTGCACCTCCCAATACTAGCGGGCGCTATCTTCTAGTGGCAACGGGGCATCAGTGTCAACTACCGACGTGCTGTCAGCTATGATAACAATGAAGATTGGTCAATGAAACGACCGATTTCGTGTTGCAACCGTTGTACAATGCCCAGTTTCAGCGCACGATTGTTAGATGAATAATCAAATGGGCATCATTTACAGTCACTCTTCCAAAGTTGGGATGGAGACAGCCACCAGTATAACTAATGATCAAATTGATCATAGCCTGAGCACGAAATAACGTAGCTAGTCTTGATCAACCGCCTGTTTCTGTTCGCCGTTGAGTAAGATCAGTTGAAAAACGGTTTTAGAACAAGCAATTGCTTCACAAAACACAGATAGCACACATATGTGGAACATGATACATGCATACAATGAATGTTATGGACAGATATGAGTTAAGATGATAACCTCACACTTACTTCGATATTTTCCATGTATCTGTCCAAAGGGTCGTCAGAATCCTCTGAATCAGCCTGGTTCATTTTGCCGGCAGCAGGGCTGCCAGGAGCAGGCTGATATTCGAGACAGGCGGAGTCATCCTCTTCCAAAAAGTAGCTGAAAGCAAGTCCCAGTAAGGCTAGACATGAGGATTTGAGTCGCTGTGCAAGGTGACGCTGCTGTCATTTCAAAAACCCACTCAACATATCTGGTTCGAGACTAATTCAACTATCTGAAAGAAAGCTTTTCACATCTTGTTACTCAGTGATAAACAAAAGACACGTAAGTTGAATACTGTCAAGATGATCAAACATGCATGACGACCGCGACAATCAGGGCTCGAGCCTCTCACCATGTGATTAGTAGTCGGACTCCGTTATCACAAGGCAATTACTAACGGATTCAGTTATTGCTCGCCTTAAAAATAATCCAAACTGTGTTAAACTAGCATGAATCAAGCACACGACTGCGTTAGAAGTGTGAAGTTCTGGTATAAAGAAGACCTATTCGTCACACAGCAGTCATTTTACATAAATTCGTAAAACAACTTCGTGGACGGAAAACAGCGAATACATCAATAGCTATTCTCTTCAAAGACTACATACATATATATAAACAGCTGGTTATATGAAAGGAAAACATGAACGTAATGTGATGTATAAAATTAGACAAAACCTCAGAATGGTTAAAGTAGGACCATTTGAGAATGTTCGGGCCAGTCCATAAACACCAATAAACCGTTGCAAGCCCAAGTACAATTCACGGTAGCTCGGTGGTAGAGACGATGGACAAGGCGGAGTTCGGGCTTGGTTACCGTAAGAGCTCATGTCCAGGTTTGCACGGCATGACAGTTTCCACTTCATAGGTGACCTTGTGTGCCATATGACAACGAACCACTCGTGAGATACAAGTTGAAGACTCATTACGTAATAGACCGAGGGAATGCCATTGCCAGAGGTATGGAGCATACTGCTTACAAATGTAAAAGCAGAATGTATAAAAAACATACTCCTCATCATCAGCAATCCGTTTTCGACCAAGGTTTGCAAACGTTCGGGAGGACGAGGAACTGCCGTGTCCCGGGACCATGCTGATTTGTTTGGCAGCCACCTCATTTGGATCTGAATAGCCTCGGCTACTACGGGATAAAGATGACGGTGGCGGTACAGCAGCTCCTACACCTCGCACCCCATCCGCCGCCAGAGCACTGCTGGAATACCCAGACCTGAAGTAATCTCCGGGGCGATCATCTTGGAGTTTTGAGTGAGAAAGACTGCTATGAGGTCCAGATGCAGAAATAAAATTCATTCCCCAACGTCCACCCCGTTGTTTACCGTGAGACATGACGAAAATGTCCGGTTCTAAAATTCAAAAACGCAACGTCATGGTCCATTTTTTTGGTTTAGCATGTGAATCAAATGTAAGCTGTGAAACAGGACTGTGTGATATTTATCGCCATATCGTTACCATTATAGCAGCCATGAGCCTGGCCAGAAGGTACTATGACTTGAGCCGTTGATCGTTTGTGCCGTCGAATCTGATTATTCATAACAAACACTTTACCTGCTGCTGCGGCTGAGTGCAAAACACTTGATGATACTTCTAATACCCTTGGAAAACTTCGTGTGAAACCTAAGAACGAGGTGTTTGCTCGACATCTCCTATCTATTCACAAACAAGGAGAGATCTAAAATCTGGACCAGTTCCCTCAGTCCCTTAAGTAGTTGACGTGAAACTAGGCTTTCAAGTCAGTATCCACCCAAAGAAACCAGCATGACGCTAAACGTGATGCGATCATTAGTCGAATACAGTCCAGCAATATTCAGCATCGCCTTTTGGGAAACAAATCGCCCGATTTGGACGCAGCTCATGAACAGGTTCGACTCGTGGAGATGGCTTATCAACAGTTTAGCACTTTTAGTCCGTATGAATTCTCACATTCTGCAGTAATTTCAAGCCAGATTCCCCAAAACACTCTGGAACATCTGAAACAGCATGCGAACGGCGGTACGTTTGCGGTTATGCCAGACATCCCCGTTTCAAGTGTACGGCTTGAAACGCAGTGCCCAAGATTTGTGGTAAAAAAGGGACAATATCGGAAAATCTGCTGACCAGCACAGGACACAAAAGCTGCATCTACTGTTAGCTCTCTATCTTCGATGACCGTGGCCGCCGCTCCTCCGTATCTGTCAAGTGTGGTTGTACATTTTTTTTATCAACAGGACATCTCAGCAAGTTTTGGAAGATACTGGTGGCTGTGATAGTTATACTTCTAGTTCTGTCGCTCAGAAGCAGTGTTTTAAGGTTGGACACTCACAAGGTTCCACAACCATGGCTTCCAGTCATCTAATAACTCATACTCAAAGGCGTTGCTAAGTAAATCTAATTTACAAAAAACCCAAATATCCGCGTCGCCGACTTTCAGTGTTGCCAAATTTGCATGCTGATTTGCCAATGAGGTATTTTTTGCGTCTGTATAGGAAATCTCACTTGAAAGAAGCAACAAATCATTTTCATTGTGTAATCTTGCCACCAGACACATTGATCCACTACACCCTTTCGCCAGCCTCTAGCTAAATTGCACTCTGATCGTTACGAAATCCTGACGACATTCCGCTCATGATGAATACTTTACCGAGTCGGGAGTCGAAAAGCTCCTGAAGGAGCGCATTATTGAGTCATCCAATTCCATTTAGTATGTCCAAATCTTAGTCACAGCTAGATAGCGACACAACCGTGGAATGGTTTGCGGATACAGTCAAACTGTGAACCGTCTCAAGCCTTTAAATGCATACCCACCTCCGAAAATTGGTGATATTGTCGTAAAGATCTTGTGCTATGTTGTTTTCAACGATATGGACTAAAGGATTGTCGGTCATCAGGTACCCATTTGAGATGAAGATAAAGCCTTCATTGCACTGAAGGCACGTGGGAATCCTTGTCGGTTCTGCCGTATTTCATTCGGTGTGACTAATGGTGTATCGTGTTTATAAAGAGTTATTGATCAGATCATCTGAGTGGAGACTCTCTCTGTTACCCTTGTTTGTTTAGACAATAATACCATCTGTAGCGAGGATGAGGAGAAGCATGGGATAAATCTGAAACGATCCTATAAAACCGCTAATAAATACGGACTGACATTCAACATGAGTAAAAGCGTAATTGCGGGAAAACAGGTTAGGCTCTTGGGGTACAGGATATTTTGCATACTGACAAAACCAGAGCCTGATAGGTTTCAACCGTTGTTGAACTTGCCACCTCCACATGACTTGAAATCCCAGAAGCAAGTCGTTGGATTTTTGTATACTGTCCCCAATGAATATCTATTTTTCGATTCGACCATTAAAAATAAAGCACTTCCTCCAGAGAATGACGTATCAGTCATGGAAAGTTTTGAAAAATGAACTTGCTCGTTCCGTGATGACAACTGTAGGTAGTAGGTACGGATGCTTCAAATTTTGTTATCGTCGCCAAGTTAACGCAAAATGGCATGCTGGCTACCTTTTGTCCAGAGTGCTATCACCCAGTAAGCGACATCATTCATCTGTAAAGAAAGGAGTCTACGCGATCTTCGAAGCCATCAGAAAACGGCACCACTATTTGCTTGCCACATATTTTCGACTAGTCACTGACCAAAGACCGGTCGTTTTTGCGTATGTCGTGAACCACCAAAGAAAATTAAGAGATGAGATCCAGCGTTGGTTCATTGAGCTCTCTTTTTACAGTTTTGACGTAACCTGACGCTGTGGTGCGGAAATTAAAGCTGCTGATACGCTGTCCCGTGGATATTCAGCGTCGTCACTGTGCAGCGTTGATCTGAAGGATCTACACGATTTTCTGTTCGACCTGTTCATTTTGTGCGCCCCAGGAATCTGTCGTTCTCAGAGGACGATGAAAACAGGATCATATACAACTGTGCTGTGCGTGTCAAGGTGAAACCGAGGTTTCGAGAAATGCCGAACGGGGGGCTGATCAAGATAGCATATCCTTTCAAACGAGTGGATGTTGACTTCAAAGCGCATCTAAATTTGACTTCTCGAGGTAAATACTTACTAACAAGTGATGGACAACTAAGAGTTCCATTCGCGTTTATGCGTCAGTGCACGACGACATCAACTGTGGCCGCGACTTTCTACCAGTTGTTCCGTTTGTCATTCCATCTTACATCCAGTCGAATTGCGGACCATCCTTTATGTCCGAAGAATTACACCACTCTCTATAGTATAAAAGAATAGTGACCGGAAGAACGACGGCACATAAGTTCCACTCGAACAGTCGAGTAGAACGTTTCAATGGCACAATCTGGTGGGCTATCATGCTCGCTACCAAATCTAGATCTCTTCCAATCAATGAGTGAGTTGTTCACTCTGGCGTCCTTCATTCCATCCGTTCTCTTTCATGCACTGCCACAAACGCTGCGCCACATGAGCGGTTGTTCCGATACGGTCGAAAATCGCCCTCTGGTGTCTCCTTACCTAACTGGCTGACTGTTCCTGGGTCTCTTTCCATGCGACGTAACGTTCGTACATCTAAATACATGCCAGCAGATGATGAAATCAAACTAACTGAATGCAATCCCAAATATACCCTCGTGAAACTCCCCGATAGTCGAGAGGAAACAGTCTCCGTCCATCGACTCGCTCAAAAGAAGAAAACAGTGTGTTCACTCGTTAACGTGTCCACCTTTGACGCACAAAATCCGTGCAGTTTGATTGTTCAGTCGTCTCTAGACCACTCGTCGTTAAGGAGGAAACAGTTAGGGTGAGGGTAAACTTGATCCGAAGAACACGACCCCGTTGTCAGAAATCAGGTACATCAGGCCGTTACTAAGAAATACACCGGTGTGGGATTCAGAAATTTCGTCGCTCGCTCACGCGGCCGCAGGCTCAATGATTTTCTACAAATATCGAACAGTTTTTCGTGTGGATTCTTAAGGCGTCTGGTAGCTAAATACATCACCTATTCGGGATGTGCATTATTTGTGTTTTCATTGTTCAATGATAGGAGGCAAGAGTCGTCGATTGTGTGAGCCTCTCCACTGATTATCTCGTCACTGGAATAAGCAGGGCGTTAGCTATCCTCCTTCTTCCAACGTGCAATTATATGCACATCTAGGAGCCGCTTAAAGACCACAGCATTCAGTGCTAGCACCACGTGCACTGTTACCACGTTTCAACTATTGACGGCTCGCTGAGACAGACGAAATACAAGGTGAAGCCGTCCCAGCCGCTGCTAGAGAATCGTGAGAAGGTGGCCCTGGAATCTGTACCCCTTTCGGAGGGGGAAATCTGCAGAGTTCCTCGCTCATGTCACCTCGCAAAATGCGGCGTATCACAGTAAGATCACCGCGTAGTCGCCGGTAACTCTGGGGATATATGTTCAGGTACTCTAACCGGTTATAGGAGAGGCCTCATCACAACAACCATGCGCATGATTGTCCAACAGCCTTGTAAAGCACCTCTGAACTTTCTCAAGTACCTTCGTGTCTTTTACCATATGCGAACTCCAGGCCTGTACACAGTATTCCAGATGTGGCCTAGCATGCGCTTTATAAGGGGGCAGCAACACCTACGGTCTCCTTCAGGCGAACGCTCCCTTCAGCACATACAGCCCCCTAGTTCCTTTTCGGGCTGCCTCTGAACATTGCTTGGAAACTTTGAAGTTCCCTCCTGTGAGCACTCATAAGTCCTTGGCTGTCTCTGTCCTCCCCAGTTCCCTCTCGTTGCCTTCCTTCCCAAAAAACCTGGTCGACCCTGGCTGTTGTCCAGCAGATAGCTGACTCTACTCGTCTACACTCAGGAGTATTCGCGATTCACTTAACCACCCCTGAACAGCACATGTGCATGCTGTCAGAATTTCCTCCAATCTCCACATCACCAGCGAAGGCGTAGCAGGGACACTTCAGGTTTTTATGATCAGTGGTAAACATGAAAAACAGTAGTGGTCCAAGCGCTGATCCCTGAGGTACCACGCTAACGACCACACCTTGTGGACCCTTTCCCTGATATCTCTACATGGAAGGTGCGACTCCTCAAGAAGTCCTGTATCCACCCTAGCAGTCATGGAGGAAGACTGAAGGTTTCTGGTTTGACAATTAGCATTCAGTGGTTCACTGAATCGAATGCCTTTCTGAAGTCTAAGTAGCAACCCCCAACTTCCTCCCCCAATCCAAACTCCCCGTGATCTCATCAAGGAAGCAAATCACTCACTAGCCCATGTTGGCCTGCGCAGAGAGCTTATTATACGTAAGGTGCACCACACTACTTTCCTTAATGATTCTTTCCCACAGCTTTAGAACAACTGATGTGAGACTTACTGGTCAGTATTTTCCCACCTAGTGTTTTTGCCCCTTATGGATGGGTACAACCCCTGCCTTCCTTCATTCATCTGGGGTGAGGGCTTTTTGGAGGGCAAGATTGGATAATAGAGTGGGTGGCTCTTGTAAAACATCAGAGAATTCTTAATATCCTTGAATAGATGCAATCTGGCCCCATCGCCATATTCACGCCACGTTTATCCAATCTACCCCTAACCCCTTCCTCTCCTACTTCAACCACCTCTATCATTGACCCTCCTTCAGTCCCTGTGCTGAGTCCGATTGTGGCAGTTCTACAGTCCGGAACACGAACTGCCTCAAAAAATCGGCGAGACCTCCGCTTTTTGTTGCGGTGATTCGATAACGGCCCCCATAATCAACAATGCTATTCAGTCCTCTCCTAATGGCCGCCTTGGCCTGAACATAGCTAAAGTATGCTTTGAGGTCCTTATGACTCTATGCCAGATTCATTTCAAACGTTTTCCTGCTTTCATTTTTTAGTTCAGAATATCTTTTTTCTAGCCGCCCTATACTGACGGAAGCCGATTTACCTCTCAGAATGTTTGTATACAGCCCAGGATTTTTTTTGCGTCTCTGCACTTTTTCGACCCTTCGTTTCCACCACAGAGGCTTGCCTTTACGCCAACTGCTTTTTGGTGGTGAGTGTCAGTTAGTTGCATAAGATTATCTTCAACTATGGTTCACGCTTGTTACCATCACAATCTATTCAGCTTAGTTGTTGGATATTCATGCTTCTAAAGGATCTCCGACATTTGATACGGGGGTTGGCGTAGACACAACTAAACTGCAGACGTATGATCCCATGGTCACACTTGCCCAAGTGTGTTCCGACCTTCAAGTCCAAAATGACATCGGGGTTTCCTGTTACACTGTCTAAAGCCGTAGCAGTTTGACAACCCCTCTACCTAGTGAACTCATTGGCGTATTGAAGTAACGCCGTCTGGTTTAGGGGGGTTGACAATGCTTTACCAAACGTACCACTGGCAGCATGCACCAATCTCCAATCCACCTCTGGAGCATTGAAACCTCCTACAGTAAGGAGACGCTATAACATTCTTGCCTTCTAATGACAATGAAGAGTTGCTCGTTCTCCTTTCGAGTAGAAAAGGGGCTTCCGTGACCGCACAGGAGCAGCAACTTTGTCCTGCCGTCCACTAAAAAACAGCGTGATAGCTGAATATTTCTCACATTAAACTCCTCTTCTTGACACTGGCCATAATGCTGCTCTATTAACAACAAAACACCCTCACCCATTTTACAATCTTGTCTATCTATCCTATGGATCGAACATCTCGGAGGACAAATATGATCAACGGACATGTCCCTTCGTAACCAGGTCTCAGTAACCGCTACGACATCCTGCCTTACTAGTTCCCCTGAGAGCCTACTCCATTCATTCCCCTGACTACCAGTATTGGTATACAAAACCCTCAGGGACTTCTTACAAACACCCCCTGTTTCAATTTTATTGAATTGTGTGGCAGGCCATGGCTCAGACACTATACCTGAGCACTCCCCCTGTTTTTTGCAGGAGGTCCTCACTTTTTCGTAGCTTTGGTCTGAACGATCAGTATTTCCCACGTTGGGAAGCTTTTACAATAAGAGTAAACCTTCCGCCCATCTCCCCATCCTATTGTTCCACGGGTAGTGTTTTAACCGTACCCGTGGGCCCAAATTTTTAATGAACTGTTGCGTTGCAAGTGATAATTCGGTATCGCTGGAACGGCTCGTAGTCTTCCACCGGGCCGAGACGCCTGATGTCACTGTAACTCCACCTTGATTAGAGGTACATATCTGCCCTGCCGCCACTAGAAATCCGTACCGGTGCCTAGGGTTAGCAAACCCAGCCAGCATGGGCCTAGGACTGTATGTATTTGCCAGCCACTTGCCCAGTCTCATTACTCGTTTTATGACCGCATGTTCCGGAATGTTTATTTGCCTTGGGAGATTCACCAGGTGGGATTGCATCGCTCTTCCTCTAGCCTGACTTTCTTTCACAACGGGCGTGGAGATGCTTCTGAGGACATTTCTGTTTCTACCAAGGGTTGTCCCCTTTCTTTTAAACACCTAACACAGCCTTGATCAAAAGCTCTCCTTGGTTATGGACCTCCGCGAATCTTTGTTCTTCGACTTCAATTCTGAAACAAATATCCTTAACCAGACCGTTTAGTTTTTCAAGCTCTTTTCTCCCCCTTCCTACATTCTTTTCAACCAGGTTCCGGTTACTCACTACTTTTTCTTCCGCTTTCCCGTTCCACTTATTGTCTTTGACCACTTTTACGACAGTCGCTTTTCTGCAACTCGCCCTGCTAGTAGCGGGGACATTTAGTTCAGCTTGAAGTCTGACAGCAGTTCCACCTTTTAACTCAGTGGCCAAAACTGGCGAGTGATTATGTGTGGTAGCCGCCCTCTATTTTTTTTACTCCGGTCTCTATCGGATCCTTTCACCTTGTTGAAAAATACTCCACTAGTATTATACAGCTTATTATCCCCCACCTAGTTGAGCACAACGGACTGTGTGCTACTTCCATATGCCTCATCCTGGTTCTCCTCAGTGCTCACAGCAGAGGTACAGTCGTGGAGTTGATTTATACATGACTCAAACCCAGTGGCCCCTTACGAACCACATACAACTCACAAACCCACTCGGAGCTTGTTACACCGACGATATAACCACTTCACACGTCCGCCACACTGTATACTCTCAGCATCAACCTCCAAGTAACACTTGCCATTGCCGCAGCCGCCAACTCTCAGACTGACCAACAGGATATCTTTTCCTTGACCCATCCAACGGATTCCATTGCTGCTAGCATTGGTTAAAGAAAGCAACTGACGAAAAATAAATGACTCAATTAGAAGGGAAAAATCCAAGTGCACTGGCCTACACGTAGCTCAATTGGACAGTAAGTCGTCACACACTTGATAATTCCAACCCCTTTCGATGATCTTTTGGACGCACACAAGTCTTCTCAGATGCTCCAAATACGTGGAAGTGATTTTCAAAATTTCGGTCTTCGATCCGCAGCGATAGTTATTTTAATATTTCATGAATAATTTAAATGGAATCTTGAGATTTCTTAAAATGCACAACTCCGGTAAAAAATGTCCACTTCTCACCAGAAATTCTTGTCGTTCGCAGTTTGGAGGCCAATCAGAAGGGGATTCTGTTCGCGTTGTTCGCATGAGCTACTTGCGTTTGTGTTCAGCATGATTCAGTTATATCAACTAGTGACGTGGTCTTTCCCATAGTTTTCAGAAGAATCCACGATGCCAATGACCGCGGAAGCGCTGACGCTCATTTTGCAACAACGAGGGGCTCAGTTCGAGAAGGCTCAACTGAGGCAGATCAAGACGCTGACGCAGATGCTGATTGTGCGAGGTCCGGCTTCCGGCACCATTTCACAATCGCGTTCGCCGATGAAGCCCATTGGAACCCCAATCTCAGAGGTCCATTTCGATCAAACCTGTGGGCCCATTTCTATATCTAGTGTCGAAAATATGAGGACGTATTTTAGTGCACGGCTCACCAAACGATTTTTCCCATGTACGAATTTACCAGACGCGAAAAGCACAAAGGCCGTTGAGAATAGAGGCTGATTATTTATTTGACGAAATCTAAAGAAAGTCCCCTAGAGCGCCATAAAAAGCACCGACACGTAAAGAAGCTAGGGAAGCCAGAAACCGGCCGTCGACGAGCGGTCAAATCGAAAGTGTGTGTGATTCAGGTTCGTTCTACGCAGTCACGGCATGCAGACAAACAATCGGACAGCATACGTCATGCAAACTTTTTTATCAGCCAAAGTATAATACGCAACTGTGGGTTTGGGAACCATTTTACACATCATACCGCTGGCAGACCAGTGAAATATCCATAACGTTACAGTATTCGGGTTGGAGCTAGCCGCTGCCGAGGATGCCCAACATATCTGAATGCTCTTGCGCAAACTGGGTTCTTTGAAGTCCGAGCACTATAAATTCATTTTGCCGAAGAATGCTCACGATATCTCTTTCGGCGATATAGTCAAGTGTCTTAGGCGAATCTTTGGTGAGCAAACGTCCCTGTTTAACATCCAGTATCAGTGTTTCCAGCTGACCAACAGCCATTCCGAAGAATTCGTCACTTACACCGGAAATGTTGACCGAGAGTGTGAGCACTCCAAGCTCCCCATCATGGCCGACGGTCAATTCAAGACGCTGATTTTCGTCTGTGGTCTCCAGCCAATTTAGTCAACCTCAAACATGCTATGATGATTCAGTAGTCGTCAAAACCTTCAACGTCTTTGACTATCCAACCGCTATGCGCTGGTCATCCTCATTCTGGTGAATCGCGGCCACCCGACAAAGAGCGATCTTCGAAGCCTCCGACACACTGTTGGCAATGTGGGGATTGGCATAATGTGCGCTCGTGTTCATTTCGTAAACACAAGTGCCAGAAATGTAATCGTCGAAAACACAGGAAAGACCACTGCCGAGCTGACAAGCAGTTGAATTCACAGTCCAGATCGAAATCCCGCGGTCGACGATTCCAGAAGTCGACTCGACAATCACACCCCATTTTACTCACATCCTTGGTCGATTATGCTTCCAGGCGGAATTATATTACGTAAGTACTCAATGGTTCCACCGTTCGGCTACAAGTGGATACCTCCTCCGACATCACTATCATGTCAAGGAAGACATGGAACCTTATGGGTCGACCTACCGTGCGTTCGACTGCACACAATGCCCACAATGGTTCAGGTGGCACCCTGAGGTTGTCTGGCGAGCTGGCTTGTGAGTTCTCAGTCGGCGACGCCCAATTTAAAGGCAGCTGTTATCTCAAGGATCGACTGGAACTAGGCTTGTTGGGGCTGGACCAGAATGACGTGATGAACATGTTGGAGACGCTCATCAACCACTCGGGCAACGGTGGCTCAGTCGATGTTAGCCCAGTGGTGTCGCTTCGCACCACCAGTCCTCCCGGCATTATTGATCACTTGCACCGAGAGCACTGCAATCTTTCAAGAGGGCTTAGGACGTTGCACCAAAACAAAAGATGTCTTGCATCTTTTTCCAAACGCGTTTTCCGACCGAAACGTCCGGGGCCGTATGCAGCTCTATCTCTCGTAGACAAGGAACTCGACTGCCTACAGAAAGCTGGTGTCCTGAAACCAGTCAATCATTCCACTTGAGCCGCACCGTATGTCGTTGTAAAGAAGCCCAATGGAGCGGTGAGAATTTGCGCCGACTTATCTAAAGGCTTTAATTCTCTGGATATGCATCTTCCGCTGCCTGATGACCTAGTTACGAAGATAAACGGTGGCAAGTTCTTCGCGAATTTGGACCTAGCGGACGCCTACTTACAGGTGAAAGTCTCGGAATCTTCCGACAGCCGCTCAGCATCAACACCCTTAGAGGTCTGCTTCAGTACCAGTGTCTCCCATTTGGCATGAAGACTGCACCAGCAGTCTTGTAGCAGATTACGGATACTATGTTGACTGGTGTTCCAGGTGCAGCTGCCTATCTGGACGACATCGTTGTGACCGGGACCGATGAAAGAGAACTAACAGCACGCTTGGATCTAGTTCTTGTACACAGCTGATTACGGGTTCCGTACTTGCCACGAAAAGTGCAGTTCCTTTACGCACTCAATCAAGTGCTTGGGTTTCATTATTGATCGACATGGCCACCGCCCAGATCCCAACAACATCCGAGCTATTGTAGATATGGCAATACTGTCGGACGTATCTACTCTACGCTCATTCTTGGGTCTTGTCAGTCACTATAGCGCGTTTACGCCTGCCATGCATCGCGTCCCAGCACCCTTGAACAGACCGTTGATGAAAGATGTCTCCTGGAACTGGTCCACCGAATGCTAGAACCCATCTAAGGAAGTGAAGACAATACTCAACTCCGACGACTCGTTGGCGCATTTTGATCCCAATCTCCAAATCGTGGTCACATCGGAAGCCTGAAGCTATGGAGTAGCAGCGGTCCTCTCACACCTCTACCCTGATGGATCTCAAAGACCAGTTGCTTATGCTGCTCGCTTTCTATAGTCAGTAGAGCCATTGATAAATCGAGAAAGAAGCGCTCGCCATTGTTTTCGCAGTGAAGCATTTCCACAAGATGCTGTTTGGCAGGCATTTCATTCTGTTGACTGATCACAGGCCGCCACTAACTGTATTTGGATCAAAGGGCATACTGATTTACACGATCGGCCACCTTTAAAGATGGGCAACCACTCTGCTCAACTACGATTTCGATATCAAGTATACGTCAACAAGGAGCATTGGATAGGCAGACGCTCTCTCTCGCCTGATTGGGTCGCAGACACTGTTATGAACCGCGTGGGTTGACAATTGATGCAAAATCA
>QNGE01005313.1:4773-45660 GCA_008508345.1 Paragonimus westermani | reverse complement strand
TCACAGGACAAGGAGGTGGATGCATCATTTACCTAAAAGAGCCATTTTCCTCAGTCACACTTGATGAGTCTCTACTTCATAAACTCTGTCCGATCAAATTAATTCATTGGAATGCCATTTTCTCCCTACTAAGATCCTTAACCTGGAATACCTTCTTTCGCACATCAGACCCAGGTATAGCTGCTGAGGAATTTATCAGATATCTAACGTTTTGTATCGACGTTTTGGCCTCCGTTAAACTAAAACGTGTCGGCTCCTATGTACGAGGCAAAATCCTCACTGCGAAAGAGACTGACAGACTTGAAATATTTGAGTTGAGGTACTCAAGAACACTAGACTTTTTCCTGGTGATGCAAATGGGCAAAATGTTTGAAAACATGGAACTTCAGACGCAACTCCGTTCTCTAAACGAAGAGAAACTCAGGCTCCGTAGTGAGCAGAGGTGCACAAAACTAGTGCAACTAATGAGACGGAAAATTCCATGACGGACCCTGCTATAAGAGTTCTTTATCTCAAAGACAAAACCGTTGTCGATGACCCTGTAACGATGTGCGAAATCTTTAACTAACATTTCGCTGTCTCGTTTAACATAGAAAACACCTCATTATCTGCTAACATCCCGTCGAAAACAGATAAAGTTTCAGGTAATGTTCTGATCGATGTTCGAGTGTTCGTTCACAGTTAGCTAACATTAGGCCATCAATCCATCCTGAACCAGATGGCATCCCGCCAATGGTCGTCAAGCCGGTAGGTGAGGATATACCCATCCTCTTACTTAATTTGTTCAACCCATCACTTTTATCCAGCACTTTCCCTCCTCGGTGGAAAACATCAATCATTATGCCTCTTCACAAGAGTGGTCCAAGGCAGGACGTCAGTAGCTATCTTCCCATCAACCACACATCAACCTGCTCGAGAACCTTTGAAATGATAATAAGGGTGCACATAGTCGAGTTCCTAGGGACACAAAACCTTATAAACCCTCCACAGCACGGCTTTCTTAGTAAACGCTCCTGTATGACATGTCAGCTGGAAGCCTTAAACCATATATATTGAAGCATGAAATGGGGTAGTTATCATATTTTTGGACATGCAAAAGGCTTTCGATCGTGTGCCATATAGGCACTTCTTGATCAAAATAGCATCTATAACATACAAGATCCCTTGTATAGCTGGTTGTCGTCATACCTTGGAGGTCGCACTCAAACAGTTAAAATAGGATAACACTACTCAACACCAAAACCAGTGACTAGTGGGGTGGTCCAGGGAAGCCTTCTGGGTCCATTGCTGTTCTTGATGTACATCAATGACTTATGTGACGTTATTACACATGGCAAGCTCTTTCCATGTGCTGACGGTATCAAAAACGTTTACACATTCCGCCAGGGCAGTAACATCAATTTCTCTCTACAAAACATACGACAGGACCTAGCGTCGTTGCAGCTGTGGTTCAGAACACGGCTGATATCGTTTTCAGCGAACAAATCTAACATCACTCATGGTTGTAAATTACCTCATGGCTCCTTCTCACTATATGGTTGTAATGTTGATGCAGCCGCTTCGGTCAGAGATCTAGGAATGCGGTACTCAAACTCCTTCAGTTTCTCTGAAGAAGTATGCTACAAGGTGGAGAAACTGAAATAACAATAGGCTGTATCAAAAAGACGTTCAGTCCACCAGCTGCGAAGCCGACGCTCTATAAAATGTGTGCTCGGCCTGAACTCGAGTGTTTCAATTCTATTTACTGTCATGCTAACATGTCTATAGTCAACACGTATAGGTGTCAATATACATGCCCGTTGGCAACAAACCAAACAACCTGGCACACTCTTACCCCATACTTGTTGATAGCTTGTGTGTCTGAGTTGTAAACCACCATGCAAAAGCTGAAAATCCCAAAATCGTTCAAAAAACTCAATCTTTTTGTCTCATGACTGCATAAGAACCTCGAGCTGCAACTCTCCCTTTTCCTCCCCTGATAGACCACCCGAAAACCTCTCGGTGTTGTCAAACATTCTTCTCATTCTATATACCGTCTGTACAAAGATAATGGACATCCAAATTTGGCAATGATCCTACACCAGCAACAGCTTATAATCGATCTCCTTCCGCGTTATTCGATAGCAGCTGCTCGCATGTGGTACATATTTCATCAATCAACACAATGCTGCTAACGTCACATAGGAGGTTATGTCAGAATATCACATGTTCCATTGTTCGTCATAGCTCACATAGTTAGTTTCACGTTATCCCGTTTATCGCACAATTCCTCTCTCCATTCTTGGTTTCACTGATACATCCCGTGCGAGAAAACATCCCACCCCGCCCAGACTCTTAAAATTCCGCAGTGATTGTGAATATCGCGAGCTCCTCGAAATTCTTAGGAATTTGAGCGAAGATTGACGTCCGGTCGTGAGGTCCATGCATTCCTCGGGAAAGTATATGCGTTCTCACCTCGCTCACATCATGAAAACATTTTCTGCACTTTTTTTCGGGATTATCTACATGGAATAATGGGAAGATTCTTCGCCAATACACCCTCTTCATCCTCCGACCACCGCATTTTTGGCACGACCTTGAGCATCAGGCCAGCGATTACATTGTGGAGTCCAAATTGATGTAACAAATCAATTATTTTATCGAATCGTGCAGACCCCAAGCACTATCTTCTCAGAACCATGAAGCTCGAAGTTTCCTGCCTAGACTTGAATTTTCCCTCCATATAATGTCTGTTTTCGTCTGTTTTGTCGCTCTACTCATTTGGCTGACTCGTTGTACAATTATCAAATTTGGTGTTCAATTATGTATATGCTAAAAACCACCTCGTTGANTATTATTATTATTATTATTATTCACTCTGTATGGTATTGATCTGTGCCTGTTCGGATCGTGTACAGGCGGTACGTTGTCCGCGAACCGGTCTAAGTTGACATTCATTGAGGGTACTGTGCAGGACCTCTTTTTTATAATCACTGGAGGGATGCAAACGATGTCTGAAACAGAGGGAGCGGACAAATATGCGAAGCAAAAACGTGCACCCACCAGGTGACTGGGGTTGAAGCTGGTTGTGCGAGCCATCCGAATACAATCACGATGAAAAACCAGTCGATCGGCATCACAGCGATAACTGTCTATTTTTGCCGGTTCACCGCAATGCCCACATGGCAATCCTGCTTCAGGCATTTTAAACCATTTTGGTCTCTTTCAGCTTGTAGATGCGACAACGGGGAAGTCATAATAAGATAAGTCACTCTCAGCACATTCTAATATTTTACTCGCAAAGGCAGTGATGTTGTCAGAAGAGGCCACTGCCACGTGGCTGCTGCAGTCATGCGGTTTTGCGAGTAAATTGTGGAGGGCTTTATAATGACGGTTGAAGTTGGCTGCAGCGAGAGGCCAAAGGTGCGGGCCAACCAGCCGCTGAATTGGCAAGCTGTACTCTGCCAGCCACCGCTCATGAGCGGGCACGCCACACTTGTACACGGAGATAAACATCGCAGAAAGGCTTGCTGTAGAGGTAGAAATGTTTCCTTGGCTGACAGGATATGTATGCATGGGAGCCATATCGAACGATACAAATGACACTCACAAGAACCAAGTGTGCTGTTGACGACAAAGACGTCGCCATTATGTTGCACACGAAACTGCAATGATTACTATAAAACCACCTACAGCGCACTCGGCTGCTTTTTCCAAATGGAGTCTTGGGGTCCGCTAGTTCGGAGTTTTTGGCCGAGATGAATTGCGAACGTGGTCATTCAGTAAAGAATGCTCTTGACGTAGGAGTCAACGTCGACACCTTCACGATGGTCGCATCCGTAGGTAGTTTGCAATCCAAACTGTTGCATCAGCC
Organism: Paragonimus westermani; assembly: GCA_008508345.1. NCBI lineage: Eukaryota > Metazoa > Platyhelminthes > Trematoda > Plagiorchiida > Troglotrematidae > Paragonimus > Paragonimus westermani. The sequence goes on along the minus strand of QNGE01005313.1, from coordinate 41,807 downwards.
ATTGGCTGTGGAGCCATATTTTTCGAATGGCAACGGCTAGGACGTCTTGAGGGTGCGTCCTATTCATCAACCGCCCGTTGGCATTCCCCACCCTAGTATTTGTGCGATTGCCGAAGGGGATGACATCGCTCTGTGCATGAACGGTCCACTTGTGCTTGATGTGCTGCCAAGGGCACAACAAATAATCCACAAACTCCTAATACGTCCGGCGGATGATATTCAAGTCACGTTTAAACCTACGGTATACGACGAAGGGGTGCAACCTGCACTTCATCACTGTCTACCGTAGCCATTCAGTTGGACAGATAACGACTGCGATAAGAATTTGTCTTTCAACGAACATGACGGACGAACTTCATCCACTTACATGCTTACGAACAGCGTCAGGCACGTGGAAGTAACACAACATGATGTCGAAGCCGAACACCAGACTGGCTGCCCGCGGTTGCGCTTCCACCTTGTCCATCACAAACGTCTTCACTGAAATGTGCTCTCCGATCATTTCTCAAAAAAGTTCGAGCGTCCTACGTAGTGACGCATGCTTCTCACTGAGAACATACCAGTAAATAACGGGTCGGCCGTATCTCGTGTCATCTTTTACTAGAAAATGATATAACTTCCAGCTTCGAAAGAATGAGGAACTGTTCAATGACAAACTTCTGCCCGTTTGTCCAGTGGATGGAATCTACATACACAACCTGCGGGAAACGCTGGCACCGTTTAATTTGCGTCCGCTAGCCAAAGCAGATGTGCGTGTATCTGTTGCCCCCATCTCGCCTGATGCGCACCACAACCATCGTACCAGTCACCGGCAGCACTTCATAGAGGTTCTCTAACGTTCCTTTAACATTCTTACATAAACAAACACCTTGCAGCGCATGTTTTCAACGTCAGCGGTCGTAATAAAAATCCCGTAAACCTCCGCCAAATACTGCTTAATATCAGCAGCTGGTGCACTGTATTGCAACAGGTTTTTGTATCCGTTCAATTCACAAACGATGTGTCCGCGGTTTGTAGGATGGGACTCATATTAGACGATTGAGAGAGTAGTATTGCTCCAACTTGAAATATCTCACAACCAGACAGCCATTTTGTCTGACCACATGAAATCGTGAACTGTGGCATATGTCGCGAGAACTGAATTCTCAAATCTAACAACTTTTGACCCACTAGACACGTTGCAAACTGCTGCATACACTAATGGGCTTATTATATTTCGTATAAAGATAATAAATCTAGACGGTTTTCAGGGAACCATACCAGCTTACACTATTGTCATTGAGAACCTTTTCCGACCTACGACTCGTCTCGTGAACGTAAATAACGCTGACATCCTTGATGCGCCTCTGAAGGCACTCCTAGAACTGTAAGAAAGTGTGAAGTTCACGATTCTTAAACATCTCATTGGAAGCCGCCATATAATGTATTTCCCGATAATAAAAAATATTTTGATATAATGAAAAACATTTGTATGATCGCACGTCTATTTATACACGATTTCGACAACCTTGTATTAAGATTGCCACACGCAAGCAATCACAACAGCAACCATACCGATGTTCGAAAAGGACACACGGCGAGGTCATTTGCAAGTAACGGCTGGTCAAAACAATCAGATGTGAGTCCATGAAACGGATTTCGGGAATATTACTTTCTGCACCGTCCGTCTTCAAGTCGTTATGTTGAATGCCATACTAAACGGTAACCAAATCGTGGAACGGTTCGTTACAACGTAAGCAGGTGCGGAACAGTCATTTCAACGCAGAGCGTTACGCACTGTGTATAGGAGACTTGTGCGCGATCAGTTTCCACAACTGATAAGGTGGTCAATCAAAGTGGTTGTCAATCGATAAACAAGCATGCACAAAACGTGATAAGTTGTGGAACCTGATTGCGCACAATTCTCCTGTACATGGTGCGTGATGCTTTGCGTTGAAATGACTGTTCCGCACCTGCTTACGTTGTAAGGAACCGTTCCATGATTTGGTTACTGTTTAGTACAGCATTCAACATAACGACTTGGCGACAGACATAAATTAACTGGATCACGACAAACATTCTCGCAAACTGTTCACACTGCTTGGTAATGGACAGAGTGTGAGTTTCATTTCAAATTTTGAACTACTCTCTTATCACCTTGGTGATGAATGGCAACTCCAGTTTGAAAACCTACGCTTACACACCGAACAAGATTTACTACCCACGTTGGAATCGCTAGGTAGCACACAGAGGGGATAACAGTTTGTGTTTACAGTCCACTATTTTCATACAGTGTCTATGCGTTGATGAGTCTGTCAGCAATTTCATCCCATGATATCTGTCGGCTCTTCCAGACCGTGACTACGGACAGATTTTACAGCATCACATCAAAAAATGTTTATCCATGGACTCACTGAGGCGCTTATGACGAAAAAGTGTACAAGCGACTGCCATCCAAAAACTAACAGCCCTCAACTTTGAATATGGCTTCTGACGTCGCGCGTCACCGTAACAATTGGCCAAAGTGCCTGTGGGATTGCCTTCTATGAAACCCACATAACATAATGTCGTTAACCGGGTGGCAGACGTCGAACAGTTGAAAAAATTTTCTGCTATCACTGTGGCAAATATCACTCAAAGCTTACCAAATGCTCCCAACCGGGTTCGGTTTGTCGAATGTGTAGGAAAAAAGGCCACATTCAGAAAATGTCTTTCAAAACATAATGTTGGCAAGATGTCCACTTCCAGGTCAACTAACCTGACCGACGGAGACTTCAATACCCAGTAGATTAGCGGTGCGACAAGCAATCGGAGACTTCGGACGGCTTATTGCCTCCCTAGACGTAAATGTATTGGTTCGGCCGTTACACCGCTGTGGTCGGACGCCTTATCGCATCCTTTGGAGATGAGCTGACCAAAGATTCATTCACGATCCTGTGCTGGTTAAGCATTGTGTCTCTGGAACCTTACTTGCCCGTGTGCACTAAAACAACGGTGTAAACTAGTTACGTATTCATGTGACTGAGCTGACCGGGTCTAAATGCACTTGCTCGAGGTTGGGTAAAATATCTTGCCGATGGCCTGTTAATTGATAGTGCAGCTGCAGCTCATTCTTGATTATCTGCAGCTTTGAACGCACATGCGATTATCTTTGACAAGACAAAGTTTGGGTAACTTTGAAATTACTTTGCGTATCTGCGACCCACACCGAAAGCAATAACGAGGTCCTGGAACGCACGGACCCTGCCGTGTGCTCTTGGTAATAGATCAAAAATGAAATACGCCGGCCGCAGAAGGAAGGTACAGTTGAACCCGTCTAGCATTCGGATTGGACAACACCTGTAGCACCCGTATCAAAACCCAAAGATGCATTTAGAGCTTCTAGCGGCTACAATATAACTGTGAACCGAGTGTTAAGGCTACATAGTTATCTATTACCAAAAACTAGGAACATGTATACATCCCTGTCCGAGAATGAACCCTTTAAAAAATTAGGCATGAATCACGCATACTAACAGATTGAACCAGATGAGGGCTTTCGCCCTTGCATTGCAATTAAAATTCACGTCGAGCTGTTTTGTTATCCCTAACTCTCATTGGGAGCTAACTCTGCACCCGCTATTTTTCAGTGCATACTGCCCGCCTTTCCAAAGTTATATCTTTGTGACGGTCGGGTTACCGGATGTGGTACTGAATAAAATTTGCAGACTTTGGTCTCGGTCTTGAAGATACCGTCAGATGCAGGTTGTGAAGATCGACGTCAAATTGTTGAGCCACAATTAGCTAGAAAACGGATCACCAAATTGGAAACAGGACTGGACATGGATATTCCTACGGTATTATTAAAAATGCACATCACCAACTACAATAGGCAAGACCCAGTCGTTCGCGTCGTTCGAGCGTCCGACAAAATCAGTGGCTTCCCAATGGGACCAGCGAGTTCGAAAGTGGACCGTCAAGCAGATCGGCCGGGTCAAGAATGGCTACTGGCGCCACAATTAGTCAATGAAAACCCAGCGCAATAAAATAAAAAAAGGGGTGGGTGAGGTATTCTGGTTGAATGTCGGGTTGATGAGACGAGTAGGGCATTTAAACGGTAGGACTGAATTCTCTCGATTCATGGGCCGACAAATTTACACAGGTCTCGTGCTGAAAAGAGAAGTATGCGAGTTCTTTTCACCTAGTGTACAACACCTCAGACTTAAGCTGTCTGAGTACCACCTACAACCACAAGAAGGGGAAATACGAGTTCTACCAAGTGGACCTTCACCTAAAAACGTGAACAGGTCTCGGCCGCTTTGAGGAACAGCAACAAGTTTCACCCGATTCGTACGATCCAAAGCGAAGCATCTGCACCTCCTACATCGGCTTCTACGAGAGGGTGGAAGTTGACGCTGAACCCGGATTCATCGGGCTGCTTCCAACACAAAGATTCTTTCCTCACCACGTGTTCTATTACGCACCCTTCTATGATGATTCTGCGTGCGATCTTGGTACCGTGCTATAACAAAAACTCACAGATGGACCGCAATGTTCCATTACCTACTGCTGCCAGTCATTGAACACGGCATGAAATAATGGTTTACGGCTTGATTAGGAAGCCTTGACTCTCAGAGTTAGGGTGAAAAGTTTCAATAATACCTCTTGAATGGCGGTTCACAAGCTTAGCGGACCACAAGCCTCTTATTTCGTTACTGGGAGATGAAAAAGCGATACCAGTAGCATCCCGGTGGGCAAATAGTTGGGATCTCATCTTATCTGCCTACGACTATAAAATCCAACACATCCTTGGACGATTCAATATTGCTGCTCATGGCCTAAGAAGGTTGCCACTGCTAGGACCATCGTTCACATGATCCACCCCAGGTGGACTTGTGAATGTCCTTGGACGCCTCAACCATTTTCCCATCGCGATACGATATGCGTCGAGAAACAGACAACTGAACCATGCTAGCCGTAGCCAAACGGTAATTGCAAGTAGGGTGTTTAGAACGTACACCCAACGGGCTTTTACTCTCTCAATCAAGAATGACTGAATGAAGTCCTCAAAATGTGCATCCGCCTTGGGGAGAACGTGCAATGACTTTGACGAGATGGCGGCCACCCATCCATGATTAATTTCATAACGCTCACTCCGGCAATGTAAAGGTGAAATCCCTATCCAGTTTCCACGTGTGGTGACACAGAGTGGATGGCGCTGTTCGAGTATTTGTGTGATGTACATTGTGCCAAGAATACCAGAACGTGGCTCCCAAGATGCCGTTGCCAGAAACACCATGGAAGTAAATTAGTTTGGGGCTTTTTGGCCCGTTTGAAGGTCGAACGATGTGACCGATCCCGAATGTCCGTTTCAGATGTGTTGTTGGATCCATTCTCTCAACGTTGAAAGACAACCAATACAATATTCAAATTACGTAAAACCCTCGCGACGTTTGGTTCATCAGGATTTATTGTAGCCGATAACTGTTTTGCGTTTACAAACGCCGACTTTGCAGACTTCATTACTTCAGATGGATTTGAGCACGTTGTATAGCACCTTTTCACTCCGCTTCGAACGGCCCGGTTTAACCTGACCCGGAGATAGTGAAAGATATTGTGAAGAAACAACTTAGCATCCCGCTGCCGCTGCGTCTGAATTGCACATCATTAACCCACTGCTGTCTTGTCGACGGAGCCACCACCGACAGTCCCATCGAACCCATTTTAGGTCTTCGTCTTCCTCCTCGGTTGGATTTACGCCACGGAGTTGCTTATTCGAAAACAAATGCTGAACAATAGCTAATAACAGACCAATACGACAAATAAACTAGAGAAAGACGTATGTTTAATTACGAACCCTTGTGTCGGCTCACTAAAAATACATGGCAACCGGTTACTGCCGCAAGCTCCAACAAATAAACTACACAGCTCTTATGTCTATAATTCATGGCAGAACATTGCAGGCCGTTGTTGTATTACTTTACGGACGGTTGCTTTACACATAACAATACATGCATTGTGATCTCAATGGTTAACGTGAGGCGCTAAAACTACTGCATAGAGAATAGTCTTGTGTTTGAGCTAAGTGCAATTCCGATTGCTGTTGTAAATTCCTAACCGTCACAACCGACGCAGCGGCCACTATTTTATTATGACGGACTTTGCATTATGGAAATCCCGAACAACCACACATGTTCAATGGCAACTGAAGATTACCGGATTGCATCGATATTTGACGTATCACCCGTGAAGGTGCAAAAAGGAAGGCGCCGCATTTCTACACGATTCCTGGCAAGAGTACGTAATCTTTGATCAAGGTCTGGCTCCTTCTGGTTCGCCTCTTACAACTCCGTAAGTTCCTTTGGAGCATCTACCATCTTAGTATGTTCAAAATTTGACTCCAAAGCTGCGAAAAGGGAGGATAATCCATACTTTGCTAGGAAGTGCGTGCGTTCATCCTTCGACCTCACGAGGCCGGTTAATTACAGGAATCTATGCTCTTGGTCTTCAGCAAAAGTTGTTGCTGCTGCTGGAGACACATTTCCAACCCGCGAGAGTTCTGTGAACAAGAGTTTTGTGAACGCAGTGAGTGAAGAGCCAACTTTGTTGAAAAAGCTGGGAAAGCTGACAAGCAGGCCAGCCAAAAACAGCGGCAAACCAGAATGCAGCCTGTAAGAGAAATGCATCAGTTGAAAGACATCGTTCCACTCCGAATCCTGTTAAGCATTAGGATGATATCAAGTCATGTGGACATGAATATTCCCGATTAACGTGTTTGTTTTGAAATTTCAAATCCCGCAAATGTGGCAAGGTTTATCACATTCGAGTCACCTGTACTTCTTTGGGAGAGCAGTATGTCACCCGACTTATAATCCGTTGCACTCACTGCAATTTTCACTGAATCTGTTGATACGGCGAATGACACAGCGTAAACATTTTTTGTTAACAGCGGTCTCAAACACCCCCTCACTGTTGACACAAATATTGTTGAAACGTCTATTTCTGTTGATTACATGAAGCCGCTGAAACCTGTTGTTTTGAGGCCTGCATATATCTCTGTTAAAAGTATCACTGAACAAAACTCACCCGCCCTTGCACAATCCGTTACTCAAACATGACCATTTTTCAAAATTCATTCCGGTCGATATATTATTGGTCTAAAGTGTATAAAGATTTTCAGGCTCTTTATGAAATATCAGTTGAATCTTCTGTGAGTAAACATTTTGTTTCTGAATCTGTTTCAGCTTTTAACTCAGTTGCAGAAGAACTAATTGAAATCGAGCCAGCGCAGAAGAGAACTCTGCATGTGAAGAAGTAACGTCATAACCCCAGTGAACCTGAGTTTCATCTAAACCTCGCTGGGTGTAGTAATTGGGATTCATGATCGAACGTTGTGTATCATGGTTCTCTTACCGCACGAACATTTACTTTGTATATAATACAAATTACACTAACGTTTCGTTGGCTGACATGTCTTGTTAAAACTATCGCGTGAAAATATGTGTTCTCTATTACTGTTGTCCAGTCCTAACTTGCACACAAACAAACGTAATTCGAACGAGTGATGCGACGACACCCTGATCAAATGCGCCAGTAGATATGCTTAGGAAGTGCCGAGTCTTCGCTTCCTCAACACCTTGGATGATATGACGCTTATACGTCTCATCCGACGCCCTCTGGTATCTTACGCCCGCGCCGGACTCAGCGTCAGCACCACCCGTCTAAACTTTTTCATTTGGGTAGTCTCAAATAACGAAGAGTGAAATTATATGTCCGCGCGATGTGTCATCGACTGATTTACGCGCGTTGTATGCACGTCTACCTATCGATTATCAGCCACTGATTGGCCGCCTTATCAGTCATGAGAACTAAGCGTACACACGTCTCATTTACACAGTGCGTAATGCTTCACGATGTATTGACTGCTGTGCAGTTGCTTATGTTGTAATGAACCGTTTTATCATTCCACCAGCATTTTGCCAAGCGGTAGGCACATCTGGAGACAACCTCATCTCTAGGCTTGCTTTCTGGGGCTATGTCAGTGAAGACAAGTCCCGTTCCCCAACTCCAACACGACTGATGATTCCCCACTGACCCACACCGCTGAGAAAATGAGAACATCGTTGAATCTTTCTGATATTCTTACCTCAGGTTTGTTACTTGTCTTTATATGGAGGAATTTTTGCGCGGCATAGTTTTCGCTATGGGCTTGTCGAAAATCCAGATTTAACTCTCAACAGGTCTTATTCGAATTTGTATAACTTTATGCAAAGCTTTGAGCTGAATTTGGCCAACCGTGTAAATGGCGAAGGACAAAAACTGTTCCGCTTATTTCACCATCGTAACTATCTATCTGAGGCAGCTGTCGAACATCGCGTATTGCTGTCTGGAGAGGTTGGGTTTACTCAGGTAATCGGGGTCTCACAGGAGCGAATTTGAAAGTTTCATGAGGCTATTCATGCTATTAGTAGAGGCGTGTGGAACAGATTATAACAATAATAATATATATTTCTCAACGCATATGTGAGAAGCACGCTGGGTTATGCGCAATCACTGCAGATATTTAAAAACCATACAAAAACGAATAAGTAATCAGCAGCAAAACGTGAAGCCTTCCATCAAGAAGGGCGCGGTCAACAAGCAAATGAATGCAGTTTATGAAGACTCGGACGCACGCAACAGAGAAGGAGACAGTTCGGTCGCTTCACAGATTTAGACACAAAAAATGGGATGTTGCACTAATTTACTTTTTACAAGGTCGCGGGATGGACAATTTTTTTAACTAGTTCAATGTCACTCCGGAAGAATGCCCAAACGTATCTTTGGAGTGTTTTGCCATGGGGGGATAGAACTGGCTCCCGGAAAATGTCAAAATAGGTCAGCTTTGGCGAGGCAAAGCAGAAAACCCCAAAATCTAGCGAACGATTGGGCAGATTCCAACGCAGGATTTCGTCGATTCCCCGAAAAACGTCAAAAATCTGAACCTCTCGCGAACCGATCATCTAAGACGAAGTTTCGTGCGCCCATCCGTCGCAGAAAATTTCCCCGCCCAGTGAATTGGAAAGGAAAATGTAATTCCACCCGTTAGGTGAGAAAACGTGGGTTTATAACATTTACTAAGACAAACAATGTGTTGGCGGAATATTTTGAAAAATTACTCATACGATATTATCATTTTTGCTATGATTATTGAAATATATAACCCTATCTACTGTTTGTTTTGGCATTTTGCAACTTACCTGGGATTTATTCGGGCATACGGGGAATTGAGTCGACGGTTTGGAGAGCCACATGAAGTGAGCGACTGATAACTAAAGCTTACATGACGTCGTTCTGCTAGACTCATTATTAAGCGTCGTTCTCATAGTTCGAGGGGCGTTAAGGTGGTTATCCAGGTAATGCGCATCTGATGGCTAAATGTTCCTCGGACCACACTCAAAAAGATCATCAGGGGTTACGCAGAGTTTGAAGATAGACAATGTGTTTGTTAACGTAAGATAGCTGTCCAAACCATTTGTAAAACGCTGAATGTTGTTACTGGCTCGTACTTAATTTGGAAGTTTCTTCCGAATGTGGGTATACGTTATAAGGGGGAAGTTTGCACGTATGTTTTTCCGAGGTACTAGGATTGACAAGGTGGAACCTTTATTTCTTAGACTGTATGGTGGGCCGTGTTGTAAGTGGACGGTAAACGTTGTGGTAATCACATTCCATTATATGAGTTTGTACAGCAGCGTCAGGTTCAACTTTAGTCTACGCAACCAAAGTGGATCAATACCAAGTTCTTCACAGCGTTGTCTGTAGGTGAGCGAACGATCGTTGAAGGTTTTCTAGCATAAACCTATCGGACTTCCGTAGATAATAATAATGATGGTATATTTCTCGACGCATTTGTGGAGAACACACTCAGGACAGCGTGATCAACGAGGTGGTTTTTAGCATATACATAATTGAACACCAAATTTGATAATTGTACAACGAGTCAGCCAAATGAGTAGAGCGACAAAACAGACGAAAACAGACATTATATGGAGGGAAAATTCAAGTCTAGGCAGGAAACTTCGAGCTTCATGGTTCTGAGAAGATAGTGCTTGGGGTCTGCACGATTCGATAAAATAATTGATTTGTTACATCAATTTGGACTCCACAATGTAATCGCTGGCCTGATGCTCAAGGTCGTGCCAAAAATGCGGTGGTCGGAGGATGAAGAGGGTGTATTGGCGAAGAATCTTCCCATTATTCCATGTAGATAATCCCGAAAAAAAGTGCAGAAAATGTTTTCATGATGTGAGCGAGGTGAGAACGCATATACTTTCCCGAGGAATGCATGGACCTCACGACCGGACGTCAATCTTCGCTCAAATTCCTAAGAATTTCGAGGAGCTCGCGATATTCACAATCACTGCGGAATTTTAAGAGTCTGGGCGGGGTGGGATGTTTTCTCGCACGGGATGTATCAGTGAAACCAAGAATGGAGAGAGGAATTGTGCGATAAACGGGATAACGTGAAACTAACTATGTGAGCTATGACGAACAATGGAACATGTGATATTCTGACATAACCTCCTATGTGACGTTAGTAGCATTGTGTTGATTGATGAAATATGTACCACATGCGAGCAGCTGCTATCGAATAACGCGGAAGGAGATCGATTATAAGCTGTTGCTGGTGTAGGATCATTGCCAAATTTGGATGTCCATTATCTTTGTACAGACGGTATATAGAATGAGAAGAATGTTTGACAACACCGAGAGGTTTTCGGGTGGTCTATCAGGGGAGGAAAAGGGAGAGTTGCAGCTCGAGGTTCTTATGCAGTCATGAGACAAAAAGATTGAGTTTTTTGAACGATTTTAGGATTTTCAGCTTTTGCATGGTGGTTTACAACTCAGACACACAAGCTATCAACAAGTATGGGGTAAGAGTGTGCCAAGTTGTTTGGTTTGTTGCCAACGGGCATGTATATTGACACCTATACGTGTTGACTATAGACATGTTATCATGTTGGCTGGCAGGTCTTAAAATACAAGGTTTATCTTAAAAGTGGTAGTTTTGATCGGTTCGAGAGTTGCACGACTTGATATCACGCAAAACAGAGGGTTTTTCGTCAGATATTGTTGGGTCCGTTTTCGAAGATTACGTCCTCAGATAAGCAGAGCTTGAAAATGGACATGACGTTCATAATTGTAAATAAAGTTTCTAAGTTTCGTTTGAATTGGTGTGTATTCTTACTGGACCTAATTGCATACGGGAGTGTGTTCCAAATGTAGGAATATTTTACTTGAAAAAAATTTGAACGCAGTTTTTTCCGAGATTTAATAGCTGCCAAAGTGAAGTCCTTGACTCTGAGGTTATACTTTGACATGTGTTGTAAGCTAGTCGCGATGCTGACGGTGAATTTACTGCCATAGACCAATCTATACATGAGTGAAATGTTGATATAGTTGAAAAAAGTGAGTTCCTTCACATATATGTACACAGTTGCAGATATCGGATGCGGTGAACGAGATGGCGAAGAGTTCATCTGATACACATCTTCCGTCATCCGGCAGGACACTGAGGATGCGTGCAAACCAACATTCCTTGTTGAGGAAAACTTGTGATAGTGTGTATCGTTTTCCACAGACAAACAGATCACTGATGTCGATTTCCCCACGTGTCCGTTCTCAGTGATTCACTCGTCTACTGATATGTTTCCTTGTGTCTCATCATAGAATACTGTTCGCTTTCAGTCGTAAGCTGGAAAAAGTGGATGAAACAGTAGTTTTTTCTTCTGGGGGTTCTGTTGTCCTTCACTTGCAAGCTCGGACAAATGGATGGAGCATTACAAAGCGTTTTCGCATAGGTTGCTGTTTTCCTTCACTCGTAAGCTGGGTCAGTTGCATGGGAATGTTGGAGGCTTTCAAGCGGGCAGTGCTCCTCGTTGGCCCTTGTTGACCAGATCACTTTTTCCGTATTTTGTCGGACGTCATGCTTCCATGAAAGTATACAACAGTAGTAGCAGCGAATGACCAGACCTGTGAAGCACAACTGAAAGAATACTACAGAGTTGCCCAGTTTTTGCACCTATTTGTAAGTTGCAATATGTTTGCCTGTGTATTTTGCGTTAGCACTTCCATGAAACGCTTAGTTCTCCAGATCCAACGACAAACCAATTGCCGAAAATGTAACCACGTTTCCCTCATTTGGTGCATTCAAAGTTCAACATGCCCCTTTCTTACCACGTTGATGACATCTTTTCTCAATATAGTCCACTATTAATTCTCCGAAATAGCGTGAAGTGCAACTTTTCGTTATTTTCCCACTAATCGCCAAGTGATTGAACGGTCGCACATTCCTTGCTAACGCCTTCAAAAGATTAAAACAAAACATTTCCAGTAACAGAATTATACGATTTTAACAACTGAAACACATCACAACAACCTCAGAAACCTGGAAACCGTTCTTGCCATCAAGATCACAGAAATATTTACGATCTACCCGTTACACGCAACACAAATTGCTATCTAAGTTACATAGGTCTGTGTAGCTGCCGAAAGTGTGTTTAGTGAGTTCAGGCACACTGCAGGAAACGCGTCCTTGCCTGCAGAAAGAAAATATCCTACCTGTAGTAATATCCAATCCAAAATTGTGTGCGGTCACGAAAGCCGTGGTCTATCACTGAAACTCGCCTTCACTCTATGCAAACAGGGTCCCCACATCTTCAAACAATATCATGTACATGTCTGGTGTGTGCAGCCAAATCGAGGTGCCGAAAAGTCAAGTATTCAGCGAGCGCCCATCCGTGTGTTATTCGCTCTCAACGCTATCCTCTACCGGGCCTAAGGAGTAACTGTTAGCACGGTAGTCAAATGTGAATAAGGCCAGGACACAAGCTTGCCTGTAGCCACCGACAGTGTCGGAATCGTCAGGGGTCGAATTGCTCGATTGTACCTTCGTCTTCAGTTCCACATGCAACATTCTGATCAGACTGGTGAACATATCTTGTCATCCAAGCTTGTTGAGCACCGTCCACAACGCCCCGTGACTCACGGATACAAAGGCCAAGGTGAAAATTACGAACAACGAATACAGCGACCGGTAGCGTTTCTGGCGGTTCTGCATCTGCTGAGCGGTGAGCGCTGGGTCGATCGTATTGCGACTTTCCAGGAGTCCACAATGCTGCTCAGGATGAATGGTCTTCAAAAAGTCTGCTTTCAGTTGGATCAGGGGGATTCCTGTAAGCACCTTGCCAACGTGACTCAGCAGACTAGTGCTTTGATAGGTGGAACGTGCTTTGTTCCAGCTGGTTCACTCTATCTGGTAGCAGGAGGTAATTGTCTGATAGCTGGAGGATGCCCTCACTGTACCTTTATTTGAAGGTAGGGGTAACAAACAATGCGCCGAGCTCCTTGCTAGTAAGGGCAAAAGTGCGATAAGAAATGTTAGGAACCAGGGGCAGAAACGGGCCTGGGTATGGAATTCACCAAAATTCAAGGTTCAGCCTCAGCGGTTCCAATGAGCACGATCAACACAAGTAGTGTACGGAGGACCTTCCACGATAACGACAGACAACACGTAGTCATAAACCAACAATTCTAACTAGTCAAAACAAAAACTGGATCATAGTGCCACGCTACTACCGAATAAATTGTCAAAGTGAACAGATAGATCACCCTAACAGCTTCGGTTGATAGAACGTCTCCGAGAAGTGGGTTGCAGTTTGGCACGTGGTACTTGCTAGGCCAGTTTTGAAACATCACTTTCGTAACAACTTAAAACGGGTGAAGTGATCGTGCAGACCAAGACAAAGAAGACAACTTTTACGGTGTTAATCTTTGTGGTATGGCTGGTGCAATTTATAATGCTATTAAACATTGATTATGGTATAGTGAGTCGGCTGGCGAATGGCGTCACCTAGAATAGGGGTGCAACCGATGTCCGATATGTGTTCACTTTGCCCAGCCAATTTGTTGATTAAAATCGGCATGAATTGTTTCCATTCTGGAGGCTGCATATCAAACGCCGCCCAACTGGTGGCGTCAGCGATAGTTGATACTGCGTCATGGGTTCCAGTATTTCGTCGATACTGACGTTCCAGTGGCCGCATCGGGAATAATCGTGATTTTGTTAACTGATAGCTGATAATCTTGCCAACTCAATTTCTTATTAGCAGGTATCAGTGTGTTTTCTAGGTTGTTCTAGGTCTGGGGGTATGAAAGTCAGGAGTTCTCAGGTTGTCTGGCCAAAGATCATCAGGTTAACCTTCTATCAGTGATACCTCAACGCCAGACTATCACGCCATCACTGAGAAGTATACTGTTCTCTGCATGCACAGCAGTCCTCTTTTCACTTACATGGGATTTGATTATGGCGAGTGATCTCGAGAATATAAATGATTAACATTGCTTAGAACATACAAGACACAGCTGTAGTTTCAAGGTTAAACTTCGTTTCAGTAATATGCGTAGTTCTGTCTCTAGGAGTGTCCAGAAGGTCACAGGCTAAGTGCACGTGTGATGCATCGAGGGGATGTCATCAGGAATGTGCCGTTAACAACCCATAGAATTCCCCAAAGTAATTACGGATTATGAGTTAACAATAGTAGCTCCTCCATTTAAGTGACATGCGATACAAACAAAACATGAGTCCATCCCGTATGATTAAAAATAAAGCAGCCTATTCTGATCTACGATTACAGGAACCAAAGTTCACTTTCTATCAGAAGGACGATCCACTGAGCAGACACTGGAAAAGAACGGTGGAAGGAATAAAAACATGAATGAGCCATTTGAGCCATGGGCTCCACATTGCCTGACGAATTTTCCAGTCACAGTCTCCGGCCTCCTCCATTTACTTTTTGTCCGTTAGTTCAGTAATGCTGTTGTTTGAATACATTTATTTTTCGCTAGTTTACGTGTCTACACGGTTGCATAGTTTTGGTGTCGCTTGTGTCTTGCGCACTCTGAGACTGAAATTCAGTGAGTTGTGTTGAATAATAGGTCAGTCTGGGCCTGAACATCATTTTCATCATCGTCCCCGTCGACTGGGACTGTCACAGTCTGCTTTTTTGGTGACGTGGATGTAACTGTCGTCGAACAACGTTTTTTTCGCATACTGACATCACACCCTCAGTCATTCAGCTGTTTTGTGGGGCCATTTTCTTCTCTAATTATGACTTCCCTAGTTAGGTCACTTCAGACCCCCACTACATAACGAACGAAAGTGTGGTCGCAAGCTCGGTTAACCTAACGAGGTAAATACTAACACGTCGTCTTTAAAAGGCTGAGACCACACGGAAACTTCGGGTGAAAACCAATCCACCAACTACACCAAACTCCCTTCAATAAAGTTTACACAGATGGTCTAACGTATGTACAGCACTGTTTTACAAAAGCCTAATAACAACCGTTTTGGACAAAATGGTCGCTTTCACCTTGCACTGACCGTGGAGCATATCGAATGTGAACCGTACAGCGACTGCTCCAGCTATCAGTGACTTGCCTTGAAGGAAGTTCAATGCGAGTGGAATACGTGAGAGTTGGGAATGTGAAGTAGGGTTTTTCTACGAGAGTGGCACACCAAAGCTTATACCAAGTTTTGAACCCACTTTTTCTCTTAGTATCCATCCGCAATGATGAAAACTACGACTAACGCCTTCATGAAACGACACCATCTCCGCCCAGATTGAAGAGTTTGTAATAGTGTGGTTGTCAGCAAGGATACCAGTACTTCACCAAACTCGTAACTGTGCATCAACAAAGAAATCTACCAATCGCGGTTGAGTATGAAAATGAGAAATTTTACCTTTCTCGAACATCCCTGTTAGACGTTTTTCAGACAGATCTGTCAAACGTTCAGTGTGCGGTAAACCAACGTAGACGTAACAGTATCTAAGCTTCATTGGTTTCACTCCATTTTAATACAAAAATTCACTAGTACGCCCAGTGTTTCACAGAGCGTCAAGGGTTTGCTCCCAGGATAGAGGGCAGGCTGAACAAACAGTTTCATACGAAACGGTCCGTGATAAAAATTCCCGCAGAACGTTTCCTCCAAAATTGGAGCAAACATACTCGGGCAGGAAACTCAACCATGGGGCCCATAAAACAGCTGTTCACTTTAATCTCCTCTCAAAATAGATAGTCTGATGAACACCTTTTGAAAAATGATCAGTGTCGCCTTGAGACATGTGTATAATGCAGCATATCCCATCCTGTTCTCAAAAACCATTAGTTTGCCAATACCGCGGGTCAGCAAGTAAAACCTTGTTTTCTGTCAAACACTGTGTCTGTCAGTATTCCTGCAAACTCGAAAATACGTATAGTGATACAACAGACAGAGTGCTCAAGAACGGGGTTAACAAGCATATTCCAAAGTTTTTGAAAGTTGCACTGACTTACCCGCCAGTGAGTGACACTCGGCAAGGGCAAAAACCGCTTCACCCATTGCGAAGCACTGATCGACCACAGATTACCTTGGCAATACCGCACCTTCATTCAGGGTTTCGATAAACGCTCGCAGCCCCGCAAATTCTCACGTATATCGAAGCATTGTTAGTCAGCCGTCGATAGCCGGCTCTACACACACAGAAACACTTGACTATCCACCTTTGTTTACCGTTGGTTCAACTGTGAGTGCTATCCAAAATGCAAAGTAACTCATGCCTATAACCGTCTTACCTGTCTTGCCAATTTTGTTCTCGTGCCAGTCAAGCGCTCACGACTGACGAGAGCACGCGAAGTGAATTTGCATCGTAACTTGTGTCCTCTGGCTATTCGATTTAGATGGCTTACACGGTTTCATTGCTTCAACTGAAACTAGTCAGGGATTCCAAATACCGGATGGTAACACTGAAACTTCCGCTTGATACTAATGTCTCTGCAGTGCCTCATCTACTTCTAAAGTAAGCTTCCAATCATTATTTGTTCCGTAAAACAGATACTGTAACTCAAAATGCCGCAGTGGTTGAGCACTTCGCGAGGTCCGCAAAATTCTTCGGAACCTGAGCAAAGAATGAAGTCCAGTCAAGAGGTCTATCCGTTCTCCTGCAAAAGTATCTGCTTTCCCATCTTCACCCATCCTGACGGATCTTTCTGCATATTTTATCGGAAAAACCTACATGGAATAATGATTAAATTCTTTAACAGTACATTCCACTCATCTCCCGGAAACCTCCTTTTTAGCACGACCTTGGCCACTAGACCAGTGATAACCTTGTTGAGTGCTAAGTAATGTAACAACTCAACTATTTTATCGACTTTTGGGGATTCTAAGCACTGCCGTCTCAGAAGTATGTGCCTCAAATTTTTCTTCCTAAAATGGAATCTTTCTTTCATATATCTGTTTTGTTACTTTATTCACATGGTTGACTCAAGGTAAGATTTAAAATTGTGGTGTTCAAAAGTGCATGTGACGTCAAAATGTGTACATTGATCGCGCTCTCCCGAGCGTGTTTCTCGCAAATGTGTCGAGAAATATACGTTTATTATTATCATCAACAGTTTACCATACAGTTTCATTTCCCTGCGCTCTGCAATTCTTTGTCCCGAAATAGGGATCAACCAAAACTCCGACTGCTTCATCAGGGTATGTATATTACTGAGCTATGAGTTTCACATTTTGAGCGAATGGGAAGAACGTACTAACGCAACACAATTTCCGATGAACTTCCTGAACATATATATGTCAAGTGATCATCCTCTTCTGGTCGTTGATGGTGGGCACGTAAAGTCACGTTTCCAAACCCGTCGGAAGTCATCAGAATGTCACAGATACTTGTGATTTTTAAATAGGAGGAAAAATTAGGTGGGTGCGACTGTGATGGCCAACAGTTGCTTGCAGGGCTGGGTCCCTGCTTGTTCGTGGCTTGCCCATCTATCACTTCGCCAAGTCTACTGTTCTAAACGTCACCTTGAATTATTGCCCATTCGAAGTTTTCTCCGTCAACACAACAGAGCGTCAACTCAAACGTTCGGCTATCGTAGGGCAAACACATGGCTAGGCAGTCATGCAGGTGACAACAGATGTCTCCTTCAGGTGGAAAATGGCGGTAGGCAGCACGCAGTACTACACAAAATGTGTTCATGCAAATTAGTTAACTAACGGGCTGCATATGAGCTGTCGTACTTCAAAGCGAATTTACTGTGGTGTCCAGGTCAGTTGTAAAATTCACAGGCTACCTAAGACCGCCCGTGAAGAGATAAATGTAGAAGATAGAACGGACTTTGCAGGAGGGTCTGCAATTTCTCCTAGCCTTGGCAAGATTTAGGGAGACCAAATAACGGATATATATATTCAGGGGGTCCCTCTTGGAAAGGAAAACTGCTCCGCTTAGTGGTGTGAAATTGGCTTATGGTCCACTGTCTACACTCGGGAGTAAGGAACCTGCTTTGCATGGCGATGAACTCACTGGAGAAGGGCAGAGCGCGCAGATAAGTAGATTGGTGAAGAGACTAAGAGTCCCACCCAATGTGAGAAGAACCTGGGGTTAAATGATTCCCCCTAGCCCTGCAATAATAGAACGAACTATACGACGGAGTAGTTCGTAAGAACAGACAACTCATGGGGATTATGTCAGACGCGAGTGTGTGACATGTCGAATATAATGACCTCGCAATCCGGCGATGTAGAAAATTGGTGATTGAAAAGTTATCGGAACACCTTACCAGCAGCAACATGACGCGCAACGAAGCGTGACAGATTTCTCTAGGTTTGTCAAATTTACAGACGATGCAGTTAGAAAACACTTCAAGACATGAAAATTTGTGTAAAATAAATGTATCAGGAGCACAAAACACTAAACCAATGATCATGTAAACTCCAACACAGTGCCACACAGTCTGGTGTGCTGCGAAGGATTTCGGTGTCGGCGGAGGTTGGTCATTGTCTGCATGGGGAATTGAGGCTGGCTACACACGAATGAAGCCGATCCTTAGATGATCATGGACGTCGTGAAGTTCGCCTTGAATATATCTACCATGGCAAGCTTTGAGAGACGACAGTGTATGTAAGTAGTCGGATGCTATATGTCTGACGGAAGATAAAGATATTAGTGACAGGTAACGGAGCTCGTGTGGTGAAGTTGTCTAAAATAGCAAAATCGCTGCACAGTCAGATTCTGTGAGGCTGACTTTGCCAACGCCATCGAAAGGAGAAGCACCGCTTGTTTCGGAGGCAAGCGGATATTTGAAGGCGAAATTTGAAGTGGTTCTCCATTCTGGTAGCGAAGAAGTGGGGTAAGCGAACAGGAAGTGGAATGATTGTGTGATCTACGGGAGTGCAGATAAAGTGCAGTAATAAAATTTGCCCCATTTTATTTGACCACCCTGTAATACACCCCGGAAGCTGCCAACTCCAGTACTGACAATCCACAACTCACAAAATCAAAATGTCTCCTAAAATCTATACGGCCAACTTCAACCCATTCACCTCCTTCCAGCTTCTTAGCTACTTTATCTAAGGTCCCATGTATTTCGCACTGATTAGTTGATTCGCAAACACACCACGAGGCGTTTAAAAGGCTTGGTTTGGTTATTTGCATTACTACCGCAGCTCTGGCTGACCCATCTGGAGACTTTTAGAATTGCAAATAATACCTGTAGATACGGGTGCAAATATAAATGACAATTAGATGCCTCCCCCTTATACATCCCCTGTCAATTATAGTCGATGTTGAATCGTTCGCTGACGATTCAAGTTCACACCTAGTTACGCGTAATCTGTTGATCCAGCAAATGCCTCTCAATATTCAACGACGGAGATAATCTATCCTCGAAACGGTTAACGATAAGGCGCTCGTAATAACTGGATTTAATACGGTACTAGTTGAATCAATGTACAAGAAAATTGTCTCTCACCTCGAATGTGGAAATCCTCAGAAATCAATGAAAGAAAGCGCCCGCACAACAAATCGACAACCAGGCACCGATCAACAATGGCGGACGACAAAACGGGTTGAGCTCACTCAAACAAATAGACGTTGGTTTGTTCAGAGCAAAATGACTGTTCACGCATCTAGAAATGACGGGAATCATAGGTTACTCAAGAAAAAATATGGAAGAAAAATGTCTACTTTCGGTATTTGGAAGTGTACAGAGCTCGGACTAAATAGGGGTAAGGGAAACGGTCAAAGTAGGTGGTGTAAGGACGAGGATGAGTAATGTATCTCATTTGGGGAAGAGAGTAAAGCGTAGGGCCTCCGTTCAACATCAAACAAACCTCAGCAATATCGAAATAACGCAACAAACCTTGGCAAAATCAACACCGGGCCCCGAAAACCGACTGGTTTACCAAACTCAAGGTAGCAATATGAACAGCGGCAACGACCGGTTCGACGAGATGGTCCACACCTACTGCTTTTCCCGTAGTGACTTGGTGTTACTCTGCAGACGCTTCTAAAACATAAAGTGGTCTGATGTCCCGTCTTACAGTGCCATCTGAAGTTCCTACCGACAAATGACGTACATGTCTGTCGTCACCAGGGCATACCTCGGTGATTATACCGTGGGTCAAACACCTCTGGAGGCTCTTTCGTGGAGGAGAACTACATCGCTCACTTGAAGATCACGCGAAGCTTTCAACCACTCATGTGTAACCTGCAGCTGGGGTAGGTATTCACACCGCCATCGTTTCCAAAAAACACTAGATGAGTGCTGTGCTTGTCTCCAGCCCCTTGTGTAACGTTCGCACAATGTAACCTCATCTGTACTTGAGCCTATATTCGAGGGCAACAACAGCAACTCACTAGGACGAAGTACCTGGGGACTATTGGATCATCATAAACAGGCACGAGTGGCCTATCTTCCACGATATGTTCAACTCCCACCATGTAGGTGGTAAGTGACTCTTCATTTATTACCTCCTGTTGTTACCGACGACAGAACTCGTCTCACTGTTTGATTCATTCTCTCCCAGGCCCCCCCCCGATGCCTTGCACCCGGAGGATTAAGGTACCAATCACTTCCTTGATTCGATAGCTTTTCTGTCAACACACACTGGTCCAGTTAACACAGCCTCCGTTTTAGCTCCAAGTCTGCTCCAACAAAGTTGGAACCGTTGTCACTGTAAATGGTGTCCGGCTTGCCCCGCCTTCCCAAAAATCGCACGAGCCATGAGAAAAGAATCCGAAGATATGGAATGAGATACTTCAATGTGAATCGCTTGAGTCTGTAAACAGCAAATATGCAGCCATACCGTCTGAGCTCGCTTTTTCCTATAGGCACCCTGAATGGGCCGAAATAATCCACCTCATAGCACCTGAAGGAGTAACCGTCCGTCGACGCTCTCATTGACTGAATTGGCGCCATCGTTTGAGCGCAGTGCTCAGCATAAGCCCCCTTACGGAGACAGCACTCACTTAACACTCGGTTATCGGCCGCCATACCTTTCAAAATCCAAAAACGCCTGATGCTGGCAAGTACATGGAAGGAACTCATAAGCCCTGCGAAAACGTGACAGTGACGTATCAAAGGACTTGTGACAGCATTGTGACAAGGAATATTCACGAGCTCCACACCGTCTCCAGTTTCTGATCGGATTCTACAACCAAGATGCAGTGCTCCATCTGTCAACGCTGGCAGCAATCTTTCAAGTTTACCTACCTTAAGAGGATTCACGGTGGACGATCTCAGGACCCAAAGTTCCTTGGAGACCTCGCACACTTCCACAAGCTTTACTAGTTTGAGACAAAAGGCATCAATTCCACACGTACAAAGGGTTTCTACTCTGATTGACGCGCATTGTCCTTGCAATAGATTCATCGANAAGACCGCCCGTGAAGAGATAAATGTAGAAGATAGAACGGACTTTGCAGGAGGGTCTGCAATTTCTCCTAGCCTTGGCAAGATTTAGGGAGACCAAATAACGGATATATATATTCAGGGGGTCCCTCTTGGAAAGGAAAACTGCTCCGCTTAGTGGTGTGAAATTGGCTTATGGTCCACTGTCTACACTCGGGAGTAAGGAACCTGCTTTGCATGGCGATGAACTCACTGGAGAAGGGCAGAGCGCGCAGATAAGTAGATTGGTGAAGAGACTAAGAGTCCCACCCAATGTGAGAAGAACCTGGGGTTAAATGATTCCCCCTAGCCCTGCAATAATAGAACGAACTATACGACGGAGTAGTTCGTAAGAACAGACAACTCATGGGGATTATGTCAGACGCGAGTGTGTGACATGTCGAATATAATGACCTCGCAATCCGGCGATGTAGAAAATTGGTGATTGAAAAGTTATCGGAACACCTTACCAGCAGCAACATGACGCGCAACGAAGCGTGACAGATTTCTCTAGGTTTGTCAAATTTACAGACGATGCAGTTAGAAAACACTTCAAGACATGAAAATTTGTGTAAAATAAATGTATCAGGAGCACAAAACACTAAACCAATGATCATGTAAACTCCAACACAGTGCCACACAGTCTGGTGTGCTGCGAAGGATTTCGGTGTCGGCGGAGGTTGGTCATTGTCTGCATGGGGAATTGAGGCTGGCTACACACGAATGAAGCCGATCCTTAGATGATCATGGACGTCGTGAAGTTCGCCTTGAATATATCTACCATGGCAAGCTTTGAGAGACGACAGTGTATGTAAGTAGTCGGATGCTATATGTCTGACGGAAGATAAAGATATTAGTGACAGGTAACGGAGCTCGTGTGGTGAAGTTGTCTAAAATAGCAAAATCGCTGCACAGTCAGATTCTGTGAGGCTGACTTTGCCAACGCCATCGAAAGGAGAAGCACCGCTTGTTTCGGAGGCAAGCGGATATTTGAAGGCGAAATTTGAAGTGGTTCTCCATTCTGGTAGCGAAGAAGTGGGGTAAGCGAACAGGAAGTGGAATGATTGTGTGATCTACGGGAGTGCAGATAAAGTGCAGTAATAAAATTTGCCCCATTTTATTTGACCACCCTGTAATACACCCCGGAAGCTGCCAACTCCAGTACTGACAATCCACAACTCACAAAATCAAAATGTCTCCTAAAATCTATACGGCCAACTTCAACCCATTCACCTCCTTCCAGCTTCTTAGCTACTTTATCTAAGGTCCCATGTATTTCGCACTGATTAGTTGATTCGCAAACACACCACGAGGCGTTTAAAAGGCTTGGTTTGGTTATTTGCATTACTACCGCAGCTCTGGCTGACCCATCTGGAGACTTTTAGAATTGCAAATAATACCTGTAGATACGGGTGCAAATATAAATGACAATTAGATGCCTCCCCCTTATACATCCCCTGTCAATTATAGTCGATGTTGAATCGTTCGCTGACGATTCAAGTTCACACCTAGTTACGCGTAATCTGTTGATCCAGCAAATGCCTCTCAATATTCAACGACGGAGATAATCTATCCTCGAAACGGTTAACGATAAGGCGCTCGTAATAACTGGATTTAATACGGTACTAGTTGAATCAATGTACAAGAAAATTGTCTCTCACCTCGAATGTGGAAATCCTCAGAAATCAATGAAAGAAAGCGCCCGCACAACAAATCGACAACCAGGCACCGATCAACAATGGCGGACGACAAAACGGGTTGAGCTCACTCAAACAAATAGACGTTGGTTTGTTCAGAGCAAAATGACTGTTCACGCATCTAGAAATGACGGGAATCATAGGTTACTCAAGAAAAAATATGGAAGAAAAATGTCTACTTTCGGTATTTGGAAGTGTACAGAGCTCGGACTAAATAGGGGTAAGGGAAACGGTCAAAGTAGGTGGTGTAAGGACGAGGATGAGTAATGTATCTCATTTGGGGAAGAGAGTAAAGCGTAGGGCCTCCGTTCAACATCAAACAAACCTCAGCAATATCGAAATAACGCAACAAACCTTGACAATATCAACAGTCGCTCTCACTGATGCTTACTCTCTGGACAATCTGTTGTCTACTGACGATATGATAAACGACCTTGCTGGTGAATGTGCCAAGACTTCAATCAACGGACGTAACAGCGTTGAATGAATGTTTCCTTGTTCAGCCACATCGTTTATGCCATACTTGGATACTTGATCCAGCACCTCGTCTACCGTGCTCAAAGTCTCCTACAAATCAGGCAAGTCACTCGAAGTTTCGTCTTGGAGACAGCTATCTCCGTTTGTTGTACCGGTGCGACTGCCTCGAACTGAACGTATCTGGTCGTCATAGCTCGGTCTGCCACGTTTTTCCCAACCGGTAGTCCGCATTTAATGAAGACAATAGTGTAGTTTCTCGGCACATGTGAGAGGCATGCTGATATGCACGTGGTCATTCCTTATAGATACGGGCGCTAAAACAACAAATAATTGATTAGTATCACAAGTGTAAAACTTGTTGGCAAAAGGGGCGTAATCAAGGATGAAATTATTCATTAATAAACAGATTGATAATAAGACAACCTTACGAGCGAGTTGTAATACTCTACGTTTCAACCACTCCGGGTGGCCTTCCTCAGGAGTGTTGTAATCGAAATGATGCAGTTCACCAAAATTTGGCCCACGTAGCGAGATAAAAGATATTTTGATCGACCTACCGATTCGGCCCGAAGATGTGATGTTATATTAACTCACATCTTGCAAGAGTGTATGTGAATCGATGTTTCAAATAGTTCCAGATCACTCCGCGGCATACATCTCAGTGCATCTCTAGAGTGGTTCACCATTTTTTGATATGAACAGCTTCTCAAAAATGTTGGAATAAGCCGGCTTCGGCGATAATAACGCCGCAAACATCCTTTATGGGCTCCTCAAATGCATTTTTGCAAGTCTGACTTCATTTTTCCAGGCTTATCATGGTTACAGAATTGATAGCATAAGCAAGCTAAGCGTCTACTCATCTTTGCCGTTGACTGCACCCACATGTTCAAAGGACCACTCTACTGGCCCAAACGGTATAACTTGAAAGGCTTCATGTGGGAAGATTCCTGGCACACTTCGACAACTGCCTACGAATTACTGCCCAACAACTGAAATCTCGCGAGTAAAACACGTTTCCCAGAGCAGTAGACGTCATCTCCCCAGCAATAACTAGCCAAATGTCTTGCTCTCAAGCACCTTGAAAGTTTAGAGACGTTCAAACATGAAAACGCCATAGATACTGAACTTTTCCAGATACCTTCACTTTTGTATAACAGAGTTACCCCAGGGCACGTCATGGAACTTCAAGACTGTTAACGGTCAACGACAAATAGATTAAAGTAATTGATGGTGATGGTACGGCCGACCAGTATTCGAGCGGACTAACAGCGATTAACTAAATCAAAGCAACGCTTGACGGAGGATTTTTACAATATTATTGGGTAAGCAACAGAATATGTTAGTCAAAAGACGATATGTCTCGACTGCAACAACCAGCGTCGTTGGTAAAAATCATGCTGTAATTGAGGAAGTCGACCGTCTAAAGCTAAGTAAATATTACAAAACGAATGCGCTATTTTAACTGCAAAAGCCATTTGCTAAATCAAGCGGAAAGTAAAGCTCGGACCTCTTGACACAAGCCGGTTAAGACCAACTGAATGATTTTGAGATTATCGAGGCCATGTGCACGAATATGTTCCGTGGAGTTGTAAAGTCATGTACTCACAAATGAAAGAGTCAGGTGCAAAATTTGAGCAATCGAAGCACCTCGGGAATTTGTCAACAAACCCCGCGACCACACGGAACAAAATACACTGACGCGTATGTTGTTAACTTGGCGAAGATACTAGTCGCAGAACGTAAGTTCTTCACTTATAACAATGATGGTATATTTCTCCGCGCATTTGTGAGAAACACGCTCAGGAGAACGTGATCAACCTACAGATTTTTAAGTATATACACATTTCAACAAAAAATTGTAAATTGTATAATGAGTCAGCTATGTGAATAGAGCAACAAAATAGATATTATATGAGGAGAAAATTCAAGTTTAGGCATAAAACTTTCAGTTACATACTGCTGAGACGATACTACTTGGGATCTACGCAATTCGACAAAATAATTGATTTGTTACATCAATTGGGACTACACAATGTAATCACTGGCCCAATGCTCAAGGTAATGCCAAAATAGAGATGCTTGGAGGATGGAGGGGATGTATTGACGAAGAATTCGATCATTATTCCATGTAGATGGTCATGGGAAAATGTGCAAAAAAAAATCATGATGGGATGTAGTGGGGGCGCTTATAATTTCGCGGAAAACCCATGGATCTCTCGACCGGACGTCATTCTTCGCTCAACTTCCAAAGAATTTTGAGGAGCTTGCGGTATGCTCAACCACTGCGGGATTTTGAGTTTCCGAGAGGGGTGGGATGTTTTCTCGCGCGGGATATATCATTGAAAGCAGGAATGGAAAGTGGAATCACGCGATGAACGGGAGAACGTAAAACTCACCATGTGAGCTATGACGAACAATGGAACACATGATATTTTGGCATAAACTTTTATGTGACGTTAATAATATTATGTTAATTGATTAAATATACACCATATGCAACCAGCTGTCATTAATTAGCGTGGGAAGAGATCGATTGTCAGCTTCCATTGATATACGATTACTGCCGGATTTAAACGTAATTTAACTCTGTACGGCCGATATATAGAATGAGAACAATGTTTGAAAACACCGGAAGGTTTCCGGGTGGTCTATCAGGGGGAGAAGAAGGAAGAGTTGCGGCTCGAGGTTATTATACAGTCATGAGACAAACATGTTCATATTTTTGCTTATCAAACAATTTTAACATGCTCAGCATTTGCGTGGTGGTTTACAACACAAACACATATGCTATCGATAAATATTGAGTAATGACGCACCAGGATGATTTGGTTGTTACTAACGGGCATATGTATGTTGACACCTGTGCGTGGTGAATATAGACATGTTTTTTGTTCGCTGGCAAGTCTAAAAGTGCAAGATCTATCCTGAAGCTGGGAGTTTTGATCGGTTGGAGAGGTGTGTCACGTAACATCACGCAACACAGAGGGTTTCCTCTCAGACTTTATTAGGTCCGTTTTCAAAGATAACATCCCCAGAGAGATAGAGCTTGAAAATGGACATGACGTTTGTTAATGTTAGAATAGTTCCTGTGCTTCGTTTAAATTGATGTTTATTCTCACTGGCTGCAGTTGCATACGGGAGTTTGTTCTAGATATAGGAATATTTTACTAGGAAAAAGTTCTAACGCAGATTTCTCCGGGATTTAAGAGCTGCCAAGGTGAAGTCCTTGTTTCTGAGGTTATACTTCAACCTGTGTTGTAAGCGATTCGCGAAGCTGATGGTGATTGTATTGCCGTATACCAGATTTTATATGAGTGCAAGGTTAAGCTTGAGCCGTTGTAACCAAAGAGGATCAACTGAAAGCGTCTGGCAACGTTCTCTGTAGCTCAAAGAAGGTGGATCACCCAGTAAGATTTTCGTAAATGTACGTTGGAGGCTTTCCATAGTTAGTCTATCGGAATTGCACAGGTGGTCATATATGAACGTGCAGTACTAAAACTGGTCGTACACATAGTAATCGTGCAGCAGGTGGGAAGAATGAGTGTTTAGTATATACAGAGGGATGTCTTCTCCTCCGTGTTTCAGAGCCATAGGGCCATAAGTGTCAGGTCAATGTGAAGGTTTGATAAAAGCTAACTGTGAGTGTAGGAGCCCCGTATCAACAGGGATATGGCTTAGGCACATACTTGTACTTACAGGGGGAGGTGGGTGCAGTACGTGTCCTTCAGTGTTGAGGAAAGCAGCAAAATATGAGTTGAAGATTTCACAGGTTGTTACAGGATCATCTACAGTGGTTTTGCCCTGCAGCGTCACTGCTGAGATGGCAGGGTCCCTCCCATTATGCCCGCGCCTCATCAATTGCATCAACTCCGAGCTCTTATCTGTGCTGTTAACCGCACGTTTTTCTTCTCTCACGTGGAGCATTTTGGTTCTATATTCAATAGCATTGATCATTTCATACATTTGTCTGATATGAGAGAAGTCGCATGTTTTCCAGTACGGTGGTTCAAGACTTTTAGCTTACCTTGCTCCTTTGGAGTAAGAATTGTGCCGGTACCGTACACGTTACGGTGTTTCGACGGTTGTGGGGCTAAGATGTTTATGCAAGACCTGAAGTGTTCATTAAGTGCCTTGGTTGCAATACTAGGATCGGAGGTCAGAAAAATGTTCCATTTCACAGATCTCAGCAGTGTGGTGAACACGTTGCAGTCGACTAATTCAGTTTGGCGGTAGTGTATGACGGCCGACTGTTTTACAGCTTTTAGGTCGAACGTGAAGTTGACTATGTTGTGATCACTTCCTGGAAATTGTTCCACGACGGATACAGTAACAGAAGAGATGCCTGTGGTAAAGATGACGTCTAGGATGTGGTCTTGTCTAGTAGGCACTAAAACATTTTGGTACCATCCGTTTATTTGGACACATGCAAGGAGCTCAGCTTGATTTGCAGGGGGAGTGAAAGAGGTCCGGGAGATATTGGGCATGTTGAAGTCTCCGCCAATTATTTTCTATAATGAAGGTAAGGTTGATACATAGCTCTGTTCGTTAATGAGGTTCGTCACGTCGTCCTGAGTGGCGTTAGGTGGTCTGTAGACACATCCTAAGAGTAGTTCACAGGATCCAGTCGACAATAACAGTCACAAGGAGTCATCTATCATACCAAGAAATGGCTCATCGAGTTTGGTTGCAGATTATTGCTCCCTTAGGTAAAGTAAACATTCTTCACCTCGTCATACACCACGATTTCTGCGGAACATGTGATAACCTATAACGTTTAGTTGTGTCTGGCATCTCAAAGGTGCACCGTGCTTGAGTGATTAGAATAATATAAGGATTATATAAGAAGATAAAGAATCTAAAGATATGCATCCTATCAATCAGCGAACGTGCGTTAAAAAGCAATAAACCTAGTGCACTTTTCTTGTTCGCCATCATTTCCAGACCTTCAAAATTGTATAAAACAGCAATATTTTTGTTATTCAAAGACTCTGGTGACAACGCTTGGTCTGATATCTTTATAGTTAACTCACTAGAGAGTGATTGGGTATCACCTGCGTTTGGGTCCGTGATGGGAACTGTTGAAAAAGTGCCAGTAAAGTATGGTTGGGTAGTGGAACAATGGATGACGGGGTTAGTAGAGGGGGTTGAAAGGTATGTGTCCCATTAAAATAGGGTTAGGCTGGAGTGGATTGGTCATGCCCACCTGCACGTTGTCAACGGAGGGATATCGGGTTGCGTTTAGGTGAGCATTCAAACTGTAGAGGCTATCCGCATTGAGAAATGTGTTGAACGGAGGGTGAACAACTTCTGGGAGCTCCGGTTTAACCATACATGATTAGATGCGTCACGCGAGAGACTGCTATTACTAGGCAGAGGCCTGAAACTGGGGGGTTGATAAGAGATGCGTCTTTTTAATCGCCAGGTACGGGTTTGCGTTTTCTTGCCTGTTTGTTCACTTAAAGTGTATTTCATCTCATGTTCCACTTTTTTATTCCGGTACCCGGTGCAGAAATTAAAAACACCGAAACGTGTGTTATTGATGGAAAGACGTTTGTCTGAAATGGTCGACAGCTGAACACTACCCTAGCTTATGACGTTTTCGAAATTCGATAGGCTGCAGTTGTTACGGTCGCTTGCGAGTGCAAATGGTTGTGTTAACGTATGAGAGCAAAAATTAGGCGGATACAAGTAGGATACTGTGGAATTTATTTGTTACACCAGTAGCTCACGGAAAAACTGTTTTTTACAGGATTACATTGTGACTCAATATAGCCTGAAGCAATCCATCTCTTGTTTCACTAAACACAGTGAGTTCCTTCACAGATGTACACACAGCTTTCTAGCAGATATCAAGCTTGACAGCAAGTCGATGAAGACTTTGTCGGTTAAACGACTTCAGCCATCCGAAAGAATGCCAGAAACCCGTGCGAGCCAACGGCGATCTTCTGCGATGAAGAAGGCCGTAGGAAGTGTGCACCCCTTCCTCCACAGGCTCCACATAGATAACCCGTATCGATTGTTATACGTGTTCGTTCCCAGTGACTTCCCTCCTGAAGTTACGTGTTTGAGCAGTTACGGATGTTTAATCGGGAAACGTTCTTTAGTTTCGTTCGCTTAACAGTTCAACTCACTAGCATTCAGGCGTACGTCAAAATTAAATGATCCTACCATTGACTGTTTAATTAGGTTAGACTTCACACAAGACTTTTCTTGCCCAGTACGTATCCGTAAGCTACTAGGGCAACACGACCATCTTGTGACTGTTGTCCGATAGCCTCGCGGGTGTCTTACGATTCTAATGGGGCCTTCGATACACACCCTACGAACGTTGACAGTAAATTCTCCTTGTCTTCCAAACCACCTCTGCCGCAGAAGGTCCGCAATGCTGGTGCTAACAAGTGGTCATTCATAACAGACATTACCAAGAAAGTGTCATCGGTGTGTTCAGTTTTTGCACACAACATAGTGTTAATGGTTAATCACTGTTGTATCTTATGTTTGCAGTGTTTTAAAAGACTTGGTCCTTGTGATTCTCCAATGGTTTTATCGTCGGAGGGCAAATTAAGTTCCCCGGCCTGACTTGACTCAAGTTTTAAAGAAAGGATATTTTCCCATTTCTACGAGACTGGGTGTTGTATTGGATGTGGGCGTCCAACGCTGCCGATCAAAATGTAGACGTGGCTTTCCGCTGTGTTTTCAAGGTTTGGAACACCCTTCCGTTGACGTTCTTTTTCCTCATTTCAATGCCGACCTTCAAGTCCTGCCTTGATCGATATTCGTCACTTCAGTGTGGATGCCGCACTTTTTATTCCCTTCTGAGCCATCCGCTGGGGAATTCGAGACTTCACACACCTACAGGTGATACGGAAACCGACCCATCGCCGGCGTCTGAGAAAACAATTTCCGTGTGTGAAATTAGGGATCACTTACTGAGGGTGGAATGATATTAAGCAGCGGTACCAAATAATACTCATATTAACATCCAACAAACACTGACGGAACTGCTGGTGCACACGCTGTTTAGGTTGTTCACTTCGTCTGTGAATCTGGCAATGTCACAGGCTGCAGTGACCCAAACTTCCGAAGTGTAACAGGCAAGAGGTCTCAAACTAATAACCCGTGATTTTCACTTAATCAGTGTTGAAAGTCATGGAACAGAGCACTGGGGACGAGGCGGTGCATCAGTTTGCCAAATGTGAGATCTTAATAAACCAGCCGCAGGTATTCGTGTAGTGGACATCTTGTCCGGCAAACTGGCTGTCCCCCAAAGTGAAATACCACGGTAAATGGAATGAAGTGAACTAAATCAAGTATGCCATGTACATCGTGGGAAGTCTTTCGCTTACTTCAAATAGCGCTCAATGCTTATGAAAAGGGAAGCTTCGAGAGTATCATCAGGAGTAGCCAAATGTGCCTATATATAACTTTTGATAGGCGCATTTGTGTATAAATGCAAGCTACAAGCCACGTATGATGTTCGCCGTCATTGGAGCGCCACACGAGGCGGTTCTAGGCTAGCCACTGCTCTCAGTATGCACAAACGATCCGATTTGTCGAGCCTACTACCCTTACTTTCTGTTCGCGGATGCCGCGAAATAACTTGGTTGTTCTGTTGAGACTTTCACACAGCAATACTTGCGTAGGCCGCCTCAGTGGACTGTTCAGTGGGAGTTGCCACTGAGTGCTACGGGTAGAAACTTGTTAGAAATTGACACTATGGCAGAACCTAGGTGCAAAAGTGACGTTGGCTGCTGCTGTAATATGCAAGGTGTGGTTGAAACTGAGGCTTAAGGACCCAAGTGGATGTATATGCCATAGCTCGCAACCGAAATGTAGTAACGGCTCAGAAAACAATCCGGACATTTCACCAGCTTGTGAGAATTGTTATACCACGTGAGCCAGATGTTCTGATTTCTCTGCATAGGGGGTGAGTTAGACCGTGTCTCAAGTACTGGAAGCACTTATGGAGTATCAATCTTATAAAGGATAAGAAGACACTGGAAGTGGTGCAGCGTAGATTCGCAAGGATATCTGTGGATCCCGAACAAATGGGCAATTGTGTAGTTTGCCCGTATGGTCTTTCACGTTTGAAGCGAGTTGGGGATGGCCATTTGGGCGCGGAAAAAAAGATTTAAAATTTTTCGTGACATTAAAGTGTACATTTTGAGACAGAGGTATGGGTTTTGTTTGGTACAGTGGTTATGTCGCAGCGAGAGAAATCAGCCCTGCCTGAGGCTTGCTCATATTCACAGCTTTGTAAGGGAAGTGTTTTGCTTTTTTGACAAATGCATCATGTTGCTTTTATAATGAAATTCGCGCTCTGAACATATCTCCATTGGAACTTTTACGCTGAAACGCGCACCTCCGTCTGGCAGAAACGCTCAGTTTCACTTGGTTTGGGAGATATAAATGGCTCAGTAACCTTCGACCACATTAGTTTTACATTGTATTTCACACAAACGTCCCAGTGAAAGCCATGTCACCACGTTTGTAGGTCAGTTATACAGATGCATTACATTTCTCGTTTGTTGCTTGGTCAGTATTTTAGATAGAAGCCTGTCGACCAAATGTCCTTCACACAAACGATTGCACATGACCTCAACATGTATACGTTTCAATGTACGGTCTATATGGGACGGTGCCAGCATGGTTAACATGCTCCACTCTACCACTGTGGTTGAGCGTATCTTGTCACCTGTACGCAGCTCAATGCTTACTTACCGGACGGCTAATAATCCACTCACATGCTCGTCACATCTCCGACGATGACATCCATTTTCTCTCGTACACTTTTAGTTAAAACCGTTCTACCTTCGTATCACACACACCTATGATTCCGACGATAGTTGGTCTGTTTCGGCTTCACCAACTGATATGAGTGTTTTAAAATCTTTTGTGAGTCCATATACCCCATATCCTTTGATGTCAACGCCGTGGTGTGGACCTTATCCAGGTTAAACCAACGTTATAGTAACTCTGTTTGCTAGAAGCCTGTTGTGCTTAATTTTTAGTCTCTTTCGCGCCACCTTATATCTTGATAGTATCCAGCTCTATTATCCTGTTTCTCCGACGTCAAACTAACGTCCACTCTCGAGACGCGGTAGAGCTACAGGTTGCCATCTTCAAACACCCCGCCTCACATACACTCACCTTTTTGGCAGATCACACAAGTGGTGAAGGGAACTAGTAATCCAACAACTCTCTGAGTTCCGCATCACGGAAGATCCAGACCAAACCGAACTACAAGGCCATATCGGAACATTGCAACGTGCGGAAAACTTTCTTCTCTGCAAGAGGGCAGAACCGGTAAACCTGATTTCAAATTTCTGTCTACGTCAGTTGAGTGAACTTTAATTGTCGACTTCTCATAAAGACTTCGCAAATTACGAATTGAGTGATTTACATTTTCTCTTGTTGCCGCGGACTCAGATCCTGACTTAAAATTGCTCGCGATTAGAACTAAGGAGGTCTAACTGTGGAATTTTTCTAAAGTTTGTCCGTGCCAGGGAATATGTTTTGCAATGCTTGTTTTGCGACACATGGTTCCCAAACTCCTGTCTAGGCACGTATTGGGTGGTTTAAAAATTGTTGCCAGTGACAAAGCCGACCCACACCTAACTTGCTTGTCTCGGTCGCTGGATCGCTAGAAAGGCTGACAGTTTTGTGGTAAATACCTTATCGCTTGCAGTGGATGTCAATTCCCTGAATCAACTGGCTTCAGGTAGCAAGATGTGCAAAACAGGTGCAACTGACAGTATCACATGCAACGATTGCTCCCGGTTGCCTCGACAATAAATGGATTGATTGCCGCTCACAGTATACGAGAGAGAACGACACAATTCGGAGGTCATCTGCTTGGTAATCTCTAAGCAGACCGGTCCTGCTGATCGAGAGGGCTGCGCTAAGGATAGTGTGGGGTCGGCGGGACTCTCCAAGGAAACCAACAAAGTTGATTTCAGAAAATTAAACTTTCCTGTTCAGAAGGAATCCGTAATTGTTTAGGACTTTCCGGAATGTCCCGCCAGCTGCGGAACGCACCGCGATGAACATGACTGACAGACCTGGGAAAGTCTTCGTATTAAGAAGGGCATCAATTCACGTGTCCCAAACTTTGTCATCAGGTGGCAAAAGTGTTGAGTTTGGCACATGCTGACAAAAGCTCGCTAACAAGGGTCGTGCTTCCGAAAAACGGTTGGACTGGATTCGTTTCCCCGGCATTACACAAACCGTTAAACGTCTGTGGGGCTCTGGTGTATCCGTGTATACCACAGGTTGAGAGACCTGGACGAACGCTTGCCAACAAGGAATCTTGGACCAATGGTCAATCTCGCAATGTTAAGCGTTTTCCTGAATCTTTCGTCCATGATCCTGTACACTGACTACTGTCAGTTGCAGCTGAAGCCACTGACGCCCAATCGCAAGTTATTCACTACACCCTCCGCCCAAAACCGAAGCTGAGGAAAAACCGACCACGACTAGTTAAAATTACTGTCACCTCCCAATAGGTAGCACCACTCACTCTGAGGCGTTTCCGCCGTCAGCGTTGGCTTATTCATGGGGGAACTCTGTTTCACCTCATGCGTTCTAGAGAAGACAAGGATTCACTCAAAGCCAAGCATCACGCACGCATTGTTCTTACCGTGGTATTTACTGGGAATGACATGAAGCTAGAAACCACCAACAGCCGGCCTCTCTAGGATGGGTTACTTCCAAGGCGGCAAGAGTGTGGATGAACAATCTTGCCCACTATCCCGTGGTGTTGTCTACATTTTTGTCACTGACTCTCTGAAATGCATACACACAAACACGCCTAGTCTAGTGAATAGACTACTGAAGCTTTGTGAACCTCGTTTTTCTGCAAAATTCACAAATATTGCCACAACCGAATCACAGCTCAGTACGTCCCATCTAATTTCTGAGCTTACCCCGAAAGGTAGGGTTCTTCTCTGAGTTAATAGAACTGAATGTAGGGAAGAGATGTCGGCTGTCTATGTTCACGCTTCTCTTCATAACAATTCCTTACTTGCCGCGATTACGGAGGCGGTTGTTCTTGATTCGACTAAGCGGTACAATCCGTTAACTGGCAGGAGTATTTTGTCGTATTCTATCTTCTGATACATCAAAGATTATCAATAACCGGGTTTGAACCTGCAGCCCCCATCATATAATTTTGTATCCATGTAACGGGGGATATCAACTTATGTAAAATTAACTTTCCGACCTACTCATACGCAAGCACTGAAAATGCAACGTGTGCACGATTTCTTCATACAGTCGGAGTACTCAACCTAATGATGTGGAGCTCCGGCGTCGCTTTGTGGCGCGCTAGCCACAATTCGTCGCACATGGACGACATCCACTAAGGGGGAGTCGTTTGCGGATATTCTTACACTCGCTGCACCATTCTGATTACGTGATCAACCAGTGGCCTCGATTCACTCTATTTTCAGCACCAACCTGGTCTTCTTAACCCATAATAACAAGAGAAACATCCGGAAAACGGATGTGAACAAACTACTTAGCTACTCGGCAGCACACTCTTCACCCTGCTAATAAACCATGTAAGAACATAATCGTCGTTCTTTCGGCATCTTTTGGTGAATCCGCATCACTGTCAGATGCCGAACGAGGCAAATATTCAAGTCAACATTCTCGCACACTCAGTCTTATTTTGAAAGGTATGTGAGCTTGGACGTGCTATCGGTCATCAGGATCTGAGTTTGACTGGAAAATGTGTGTTGCCTTAAGGAATCGGATCACGTCGTCAATTGTACGTGACTGCCTCCATTACCAGCGGCTTCCTGTGGGTTGCTTTGTCGCCGATCCAAATAGTCACCTCCAATTTGTCACGTCACCTCACGAGGTGCAAGCTGGAACTCCAAAGCCCACAGAGACGGTGCGCAGCAACTGTGCAATAACTGCGCACTGTCAATGTCTTCTTCACCTGCGTCGGTTTTCGGGTTGGTGGAGTAATCGTATGGAGAATTTCTTCAGCTCCGTGTATCTGTTGATCTACCGACGCTGAGCGTCCGTAATCCCACGTCGCGTGTGAAATTATCCATCAGTCGTCATCTGAACCTACTCCCTTTTGCTGCCCTTTCCTTGGGTGGTGGCCTATTCAACTCAACGGTCTTCAAGTTGTCGGTGAATCCTTCCATTTCTCATTAATACGTCATCCTTTTGTTTGCACACATGCCTATTATACATATCTGT
Source organism: Paragonimus westermani (assembly GCA_008508345.1). Taxonomy (NCBI): domain Eukaryota; kingdom Metazoa; phylum Platyhelminthes; class Trematoda; order Plagiorchiida; family Troglotrematidae; genus Paragonimus; species Paragonimus westermani. The sequence continues at coordinate 5,709 of QNGE01005313.1, read as the reverse complement.
TACCATCACAAATTTCCTTTGTTGTTATATTTTGGCTATTTCTATCACTCGGTTGTCCATGACACTAAAATTCACAATATAATCCATTTCACAAACACAATGATATACAACTGATTACTGGTATGATATGTAATTTCTACATTACCGTGTGTGCGTATACATTATTTCTGCACACATGTTAACGCACAATCATTAGCACATGCAAAAGACCATCCCAAGAGCAACCATGTTGAATTGCGAAAATAAAGTAAATCAAGGTCACTGATTAGTGGTCGGAGATTTGGTTTATTTTCAAGTTGAACATCACTCACATTTGATCGCAGCCTTCGTATTCAGAAAGACTTTCCAGCCAGCCTCTTTCGAAAAGAAGCACTAGACTCGAGTTTCGCTCTCATTAGAGCTCACCAGTAGTGCACATCCTTGCCTCGACCGGGATTTGAACTCCGGCCGCGCTTTTCATGAGGCAACCGTGTTGACCATTTCGTCACTGACCTCATATTGGGCACGGCTGAATTGTGGATTCTGAAGCGAACGTCCATTTGTTAATGACACACTGTTCGGTTTTTTTTATTTCTGCAGCAGGCCCAATCTATCCGCATCCAGTCAGTTTGTTCGTTTTGATGTCCGGCGGTCTTCTGTTGACCTGAAAGACAGTCATTTAAAATAGGGAGTAACCACAAAGAGTGGTGTCACACCCTGTTTTCACTGACCGCCTTTCAGATGAACAGAATACCGCCGAACATCGAAACGAATAAACTGACTGGATCCGGGTAGATTTGACCATCTGCCTCGAACTCGTGTACGAATCGCTGAAATCACTGAAACATAATGAAAAAGCAGATTATGAGGCAAAGTGTTACGGCAAGGATATGCACTACTGATGGGCTCTAATGAGAGCGAAACTCGAGTCTAGTGCTTCTTTTCGAAAGAGGCTGG